>JAVYIG010016530.1:2500-30722 GCA_035222895.1 Strongylocentrotus droebachiensis | reverse complement strand
AGACAGTGAAAAAAATACACGGGGGCTCAGGGCGAAATAGCCCCCGAAATGCCCAAAAGAGCCCCCGAAAATCAGAAAAGAGCCCTCTTAAATTTGCATAGAGTTCAATGCAAAACAAATTTTAGAATGTTATTTTCATGCAGGCAAGGTTGAAAAGTAGCCCCCGAAAAATAAATATTATTTTTTTCCCTGGATACAGATGTAATATGACTATGGTGCAAGACCCGGAATCTGGGACATCCCCCCCCCCCTTGAAGTTAGACCTGGAAGCTTGGCAGCTGGAGACGGCTTTCTTCCAGAAGCTTTGGTATTCAAGGTATAGGCTATAGACACATTTTCCATAATTTTTTGACAGTTGCCACCGTGCCACGCGACTTCAACCCTCCCCATTTAGAATGCTTGTACAGTACTGCTCTAAGTTTACAGTATTAATGCCAACCATAATCATGCTATATACATAGTCTGCAAAGATCACTGTAAGCTACACCAATCACCATCTATCAAACCACTTGATATCACATATATCCAGTGGTATTGACCATAGCGTACTCAGAGAGAGAGTCGTGACAAATGCATCTACACATATGCGAGAAGGGTCATAGGTTAAATCACTAAGGGTCCAAATAGTTCCTTCCCACATGCAATCTCTATGAGCAGGAACTTTTAGGCCTAAAAACGGTCGGTCAGAAATCTTTTTCTTTTTTTTACCTTTTTTTCTCCCTCTTTGGACTGATATTTCAAAGTTAATTGTGGATGCATTAATATTAAAAAGAATTAAAAGCCAACCGTAGATTTCAAGATTTTGGGGTCGGTCGCAAAGGGCAATACAACATTTTTTTATTTTTTTTGTACGCCTTATGGAGCTCATGAAATGCCAGACCGATAAAGAGCAACTTCCGGTGACGTAACTATCTCTCCAAAAGTAGCTATGGTATTGACAGCAAGAGCGCATCACATGAACGCACACAGGTGCAACAACATACAGCTCGGGTGGGCATGGATGGAGATGATGGGAATTAACGACGGTACACACGGGGGAACCTCGGGGTATGAGTTCGATGAGGAATACGTACACATAGAGAGTCTCCTCAATATTGACTTCTTGTATCGCCTCCAAGAACCTCTGTATATCGGGGACCAGCCAGGTGAGTTGTAAGACTTGGGGCAGAACATCCACGAAATCTTCCAGACCTGTGATGTTTTCCAACTGGTTTCTGATATCCAGCACATCCCGGGTGAAGTTGTCAAGTCCGTAGGGATCCAATGCACGAAGAAACGCTGTTACCTGTTACATAATATAATGAATGGTTGAATTAGAGCCGAGATCTAGATGAGATTTACCCTGATTTACACTGTAGGTCAGTGGATTTACCAGAACCAAGGAGTTAGAACCCAGCGTGCGCCTATCACGCGTGACTGATCCCCGGGGGCGATAGTGTTTGGAATCTGTAGAAGGGGGAGGGGTCATGAATTGTTTGGACCACTTTTAATGGAAGAATAAACGAAATGATTCATATAATTTCAAACTTGTAAAAAAAAGAGGTTACCGTATGGGTGAGGTATTATTCTGAAGAAATAATATATGTTTCAGGCGGAGAACTATATAAATGGGCCATTTTAAGGGATTTTCCAACACAAAATCATTCCCAATTTTTTAGATTGTTTTTGGAAAAAAATTAAGCGACCCGATAGGGCGGCCCATTAGGCGGGTACCCGCCCCCCCCCCCTTTTTTTTTTGGGGGGGGGGGAGTCGATAGCACAAATCCCTCCGTGGCGATTATTCTTTTCTTCCAAATAGATTCTTTCAACTTTCTCTTTTCTTGACCTATCCTTTTTTTCTCGCCCATAGTTGAGAAGCAGGTCAATGAAAGCTTGATCTCCTCATAGGCGCAGTTGTACACAGTGCCTCGGAGGGGATAGACAAACTCAATTACCCTCGATTGGATCTCTCCTCTCGGTAACACTCCCTTTTTCAAGTCTTCCGTTAATTAATCAACTTGAGTATTAAAATACACATTGTATAGGTCTCGAATAATATAAGGTAACTATAAACAATTTTTATATGTAGGATTTATTCATTTTTATTTATTAATATTCAAACAAATTATTTAAGTTTGTAACAAATATTTACAGTGATATGAGAAAAGCTACAGCCTGATAATAATGAACTGATTGAGAACTAGAACAACAGAGTAATGGGGAAATGTGGAGGGGCTATTGAGAAGCTTATGGCTCGCTTAAAATATGTAGACCCCCTGACTATTAAAAAAATATTTTTAAAAATGATTACTTGTCGTAAACATTACATGTTTTAGCTATGAAAATGAAAGGAAAAAATTATCATAATATATACACTATGCACAGAGGAAATATACAAATACAGTTACCGCGCAAGACAAAATATGCATTTATATGTAGAGACAAAGAGGTGAAAAACAGACAAGGTATAGAGATTCAATCAAAAATTAATAAAATTCAGTTTAAAGTTGTTGACAATTGATTTGAATCCAATCAAAGTTAAGGCTTCCTTCGATGTTTTAATATAATGAATTCGACATTTTCCGAGCATCCGACAACTTTAGTAAAAGGGTTTACCTCATCAGCAATGTAATGTACATCGAGTTCCTTCAAGATGATATTGATGATGTTCTCGATATCTTTTCTCTTCAGATTGCAGAGAGCACTTGCGATATTGTCAACGTTGGTGTTAGGAGGGAAGATGACATAGGTCTGCAGGGCTGTGGCGTTACACACCAAGCTGCTTGAGTCGGAGTAACCGATCACATCAAGAAGCTGGCCATAAATGATTTAATACAAATAATATTATAAGTTTCATTGTTGGTCGAACAGTTTTTGAGCGTCAAGTAATGCCTGGCTGGAATGCTCCCCAGGGAGTGGAGATTGTGCACACAGTGTGTGCGGGCAAGCACTGAATCCAATGACCGGGGTAATAGCATATTTGTAAAGCGCTTAGAGACATTTGTATTAAGCGCTATATAAAAGCTAAATATTATTATTATTATTATTTCATATAGTTATCAATGCGACATCATTTAAGTTAAACATAAGAAGTTAAAAGTGTTCCATCTGTAAAATTGAGTATAGTTTACTTTGGCCAGTACAGATGGGTTTGCTTACATCGGTCTGAACATACACATACTTTTTGGAAAACAGTCTTTGATGTCATAATATGTTTTTACAAGCATTTATCGTAAATTTACTTTGCCAGCGTATTAGTTTCTAACGAATTCCGATTTAACATGCAAAAAACTTGCATGTTCCTAAGTAATTTCTTCAAATAAAATTTTTTAAAAGTATTCTTTCTTGGACACAAACGAATAGCAAATGGGAGAGGGGGAGGGACAGAGATAGGGAGAGGGAGATGCGAGGGGGGTTCAAGGGAAGAGTGTAGGATAGAGGGGTATGGTAGAGGAGCAAGAGATCTAAAGACGGGTGGAAATTGAGGGAGAAGAGAGAGTGTGAGAGAGAGAGAGAGAGAGAGAGAGAGAGAGAGAGAGAGGGTGTTTGATTATGTCGGCTGAAGAATTTATTATCAATTTTTGTACAACGATTTGGTCGACGAAACGAGAGAAAAGAAGGGAGAGAAGGGGAGAGTGAGAAAGAGATGAAGATAGAGTGTTACAGAGAGAGAGAGAGAGGGGCCGTGTTTACCTCCAGGACGTTGATTCTTGCTCCCAGCATCGACTCGATCAAGTCAGCCTCTGCACCTTCAAAGGTCTTGTATAAATCTTCTTTCAACTTGGTGCGGTTCGTAAAGAAATCCCCAATACCAAAGTTTTGTTCTATGATAAAAAGGAATGTTGAAAGGAAATATTAAATTCTGCTGTGGCTTGTTATTTCATTAAGATTCTCAATACATTTACAACTTTCCAGTCTCATAAATGTTTAATTCATTTTTTTTACTTGCGTGGTCAATTTCTCCATCTGAAATTAGTTGAATTAACTGATCAATCCACAAATGCTTTGCACACGTAGAGAATTACAGATTAAAGGGGCACAAATAACGCGTGCCACCCCCCCCCCCCCTTGATACCTAATGGACATACCCTCAGTAAGTATTTCCCCCTCAACTGCGTAATTTTTTTTTTTAGGGGGGGGGGGTTGAAGTGTATAGTGCAGGCCGTTCATGGCACTGGTTGCTCTCACCATTATGATACTATTTTTGTCTTCGATAGTGAATATTCAAAAAATGTTAATTCTATAGATTTATAACCATGTTTTGTACTTCCCTTGAGAGACCAATGTCAGTAAATGGTGAGAGAAAACAGTTGCATGAACAGCCTGTCATAGTCAAGTTCAACTTAAAGTTGATCTTAGCCTTTTTGATCTTAGCCTTTGTGATCTTAGCCTTTGTGAAACACTCCCCAGATTTTAATAGAGAGGAGTGATTAAAATAAATCATTACCACTGATCTTGTTGAATGTTTCCTCCAATGCTTGTGTAAGATTAATCAGCGGGCCGAGTGTCTCGGAGAGGGACTCCAGATCATCGACAATAGACGACTCCTCTGAAAACAAAGGCTCCAAGTCGTCAAGCAACGCACCGATACTACAAAGAGAGGGGAAGAAAAATACATGTATGTTGATATTTAGATTCTGATACAATATTTCAGACAGCGTCAGCACATGTATCTTATAATTTATATACCTCACACACCGTCCAGGGATGATCATGGCGCTAGCTCAGCAACAGTTCTCTTTAGTTCAAGTAAATGAAATGTTTATTTGATAATCGAGTTATACCTTCAGATACTCAATAAAAATGTTGCAACATTTTGTATCACCCATTTCAATCCTCAGCTCTGCCCGGTGGGGCCCGGTGCCCTCCAGCTGCATTATGTTGCTGCATTATACATTGTTTAATAGATACACATATTATACAATGTATATATATACTACTTCTGTACATTTGGCACATTTTATTTTCGATCCTTGTACATGGATTTATATTGTTTGGTTTGGTTAGGTTTTATTTTCCGTATACAAACAAAAACATATATACTGATACATAATTATGAACAATTATAAAATCCTAAAAAGAATACGGATGGAAAGCTCTATTCAGAGTCATTAATTTAATGGCTGTGTTCCTCCTAGAGGTCCAGAAGGAAAAAAAGAACGAAAGAAACAAGAAAAGAAAAGAAGTAAAGAAACAAGGAAAAAAAATAAGAAAAGAATTAAAAATGCATTAACATAAGTTACATAACATATGCGTGAACATAATTATGTATAAAATTCTCCGAAGTTTATTTGACACTATTCGTGTCAAAAATGTCTACTAACAAGCCTCTATGTCTTTTTTTTTTTGTTTGTATCTCCTTCATGTCACCTGCTAAAAGGGTGTTGACTCATACACTCTCACATAATAGCATTCTGGCTGTCAGCTAATAATATTGAATATGAACAAGTATAGCAGGGCTCTGTCTTATATAGATTTTCGATCGCATCTGTTTATACGACGGGGACAAGAACACGTCTCCATGGTAACCACACCATTCTTATCATCTAACCTTTCTCCGCCAGATAATGGATTGTTTGACTAGCTTAACAATCAGCACTTGGGCATTTGTCTATAAAACTCACATCGTTGCTTGTGTTAATAGGTAGAAGTAACAATCACAATATCATTATCATTACTATTATCATCATTATCATCAGCCTTGACACTATCATCATCGTAATCATCATTATCATCATCATCATCATCATCATCAATCATCATCATCATCCTCACTATCATTGTATTCACCCCCATCATCATCACCGCCATCACCACCTTCTTCACCATCACAATCGACATCATCATCATCATTATTGCCACCATCATCATCACCGTCATCATCACCTTCTTCACCGGCCATTATCCATCACAATCGACATCATCATCATCACCACCATCATCATCATCATCATCACCATCATCATTGTAATCACCCCCATCATCATTTTCATCACCATCATCACCAACTTCTTCATCATTACAATCGACATCATCATCATCATCATCGCCACCATCATCATCACCGTCATCATCACCTTCTTCACCGGCCATTATCACCATCACAATCGACATCATCATCATCACTTCCACCACCACCACCATCATCACCATCTTCATCATCGTCATCATCACCATCGCCATCTTACCTTGCTCCGTATGTCGGCGGTTCATTTGACTTCGGTACCTCATCAGCGCTTACACATTTTGTTTCTAGATCACACATCATTGATTGCAGGAAGTCCACTGTGCCCACACTGGGTAGGGCATGTGGCTTGAAATGACCTGAAGAAGAAGGGAGGGGAAAAATTAGTTTGGCGAACAAAAACTGTACCTATCTTCTTTACATTTCCGTTTGAATAAAAGCCAATAACACGAAAACATTCTGTTCTAATTTCAATCACAATGCATTGCAATTTAGTTAATCGCAGTAAAGAAATCTGCTTGTACAAAGAAATTACTCGTAGACACTGTAAACGAAAGTTGGGCAGATGTTACTGAGAAAATCAAATTTGGGCAAATTTTGACCAATAATTTGATTATTTGCTCCCAACCATTTATTATATGAAGTTACCTAATGAAAGGTAAAAAATTGGTTGGGTAGGTGTTACTTGGCAAATCGACGTGGGCAATTGTTGTCCAATAATTTTTGTTTCTTCTAACAACCATAGAGTTACCGATGAAATAATTTGGTAATGTTATTGGGCAAATTAAAGTTGGCCATTTGTGTCCAACAATTGGGTTATTTTCTCCCAACCATTTACTGCATGTATTTCGCAATCAAATGATCAAAATAAGTTGGGCAGATTTTATCCAACTTATTTGCCTAACTATTGCCTAATACGCTACACAGTCATTATGGTGAGAGTTGGATGAATGTCTGGTTGGGTATACTTGTGTTGGTTAAAAGTTTTGTATTTTCTTTTTATCCAACACTGGGAAAATCATGCAAAATCTTTATTTGATCCAATAGTTGGTCGGACACATAATTGCCCTCATGTTGGGTAAAAACTGTGCAATTGTTTGCCTAATAATTATTATAAGAGTGTTCTACTCGTGTACTTTTAAGTTATCAATTTTTTTTGTAATCGTGTCAAACGGGAGCTGAAACGACAGCATATCGAAGTTTTGTCATTAAAGTTTATAATATAAATCTACCTATTATTTGTTGGTGATAATAGTCAAAACTAAGTGATTGCCATTTAACGTTAACCAATCATGTCAGACTTCAAACAGATTTAGTCAATCACAATTATTACATCGTTATTTTTGCACTTCAAATACAAAAGGTGTCGAGCAAACGACTCGTTAGGATATCCTTGGGAGTTGGGAATAAAAGCGACGAAACCTGGATCGTGCTTTATTTTGTAGACGGTGCTTTCGCAGAATAAACACATACATATCATGATGAATTACATCTCTTTGTCAAACTTGGTTCAAAGTCCAAAAAACTCTTTGTTTGAGCTTTACAAGTTTGTTTCCACATTCTCACAAATGTTTGTTTTCAGTAAAATTGCGCTCGCACCGTCGAAGGACAGCATCATGTGCTTTCAAATAATATTGACCCAAATTATTATGTCTGATTGTGGGTCTTTGAATTTAATCTTCCTCTACTTTTTCTTCTTCGTCATCTTTTTTGTTCTTCTTCAGTCTTTTTCTTCTTCGTCTTCTTCTTCTTCTTCCTCTTCTTCTTCTTCTTCATCTTCATCATTTTTTTTCTTCTTCTCTTTCATCTTTCTCTTCTTCTTCCTACTTAGATGATGTACTCCTTGATATTCTCCGTACGAACGAACGAACGAACGAATTGAAAGTGTTTTACATTATTGGACCAAAGACATGCATGTAAAGGTCCGTGATTGAAAATGGCTCGAACAGTTGTACATCATGCTGTCTTGAAAAGTTGAGAGACTACTAGACAAGATAGTGCACAAGACCACTTTGTGAAACACGTTGGGCACTGAAAAATCGTGGACCTCGTGTTGACATTTTCTTCGCACGTACACCCCATAGTTATGCTATTACTCCTCTTTGAATACCTGATGAAAAGAGCGTTTTTCTTCTTTATGTATAATTATGAGACTACTGTTCAATAGTCCTTTTATCGTGAATTGAATTGAAATGAATTGCACGATACAGACCATTGGGTTTATATAATCGTTCAAGAAGATTGCAGTTGACTCCGACAGCGTGAGAACAGGTTAAAACTAGTTCTTTCAATTCTCTTTCTCTTTCTCCCTCTCTCTCTTTCTCAACTCTCTATCTTTCTATCTCTCTCTTATCTCTCATCTCTCTCTCTCTCTCTCTCTCTCTCTCTCTCTCCCTCTCTCTCTCTCTCTCTGGACTGAGTTAGGGAGTAAGCAATACTCCAATAGATAGATAACGTACCACCGTATACAATGTTACGGCGGGAACACCCACAACAGACATGCAACAGATCGGACAAAACAGCATTTCCCCGAATAGCTATAAGAATTCATCTCTTTCCACATATGAATGGCTTTGATTTGGCGGTGTGACAAGAGAGATTCATTCCCGGGTAATTAATAATTAATTAATAATTAACGGAAACAATAATCCCAGACAATCATAGCCCTTTAAAAAAATATTATGTCATGATCGCAAAAACTTTCCGGAGAGTCGCAGAATCAACCTGTCGGTCGTCTGGTTGTTTACTTACGAGCATATACACAAGCTTTCTTGGCAGTCGGGTAAAATAAACCATCAAACCTAACAAAATAGTGATTTAAGTTTGTTGTTGTCGTTGTTTTTTCATGATAATTTGTTATTTTGTAGTTACACTTGGTGTAAGCACTTCTGTAAATGAGCTTTCTTTTATAGCAGTCGGGTAAAATAAACCATCAAACCTAACAAAATAGTGATTTTAGTTTTTTCTTCTCATGTTTTCATGATAATAAGTTACTTTGTAGTTAAACTTGTAGTTAAACTTGGTGTACGCACTTCTGTAAATGAAAACGAAAGAATTGAACGTACTTGAACCTGTTTCGGTGAGATACAATCATAAGCGATTCTTGGTCAAATTAAACACTCGAGTTATTCGGCGGGATTCTCCATTCTCGACACGGTCATGAACGGAGAAGGAGTTAAACAGGCAGTGAAACAGGTCATGTGGCCAAGTTATATAGAATGGGATAATCGAAATGTCAACGCCATGCAGACAAAATTAATTTATAAAAAAGGGGCTATCAAGTAGAAAGAAATGATTGGCTAGCTTTCGGAGAAAAGGCTCTATTCAACTTGGTCATAAAACAGTTTTTTTTTCTTATAGATCTTGGTATGAAAAAGGTCTCGGATGTATCAATGACTTGATTGATAATACGGGTAATCCATACAGTTAGACTTGAAGTTGAATTACTTGTCCTAAAGTTCAATACGTCAAGTAATAAAATTTGGATATTATATGGATAGAGAAAAATGTGATAAGAATCTATTTGACCCCATAATGCCTTCTCATATCACAATGCTTATACATGACCTATATACACGGCTGTAGATAAATTATACAGAACGCAAAGTGTATGCACTCAATTTGTTTAGGATGGATACGACATTTAGATTATACTCTTGAAAATTCAAAGATGCAAAAACACCATACTATGATTGTCCGTTTAACCCCTGATATTGGATTAAGATATTTTCAATACAAGATTGTAAATGAGATTTAGTTTTGAAACAAGCAACAGTACAAGATGAAATCAGTTAATGACGAAAACTATCGTTTGTAAAAGATAGTAAGTTTGTTTTATTGTGCACTTTTTTTGTGAATGTGTATCTAGTAAAATGATTTGGAATGAGACAGCACAGAGGATATATTTAACGTACACGTTTTCAGATAAAGTTTAAAAGAGAAAATATCATTTTGGTTTTGAAGAAAAGAGAAATAATGCACTCAATTGCATAGCATTGGGCTTAGATTTTTACGGGCCAAAGAATATATACATGTTAGCGCTAATAATCAATATAGACAGTGGAACAAATAGATCGCATACGAATATATATATATATATCACAAAATAGCAGATAAAGCCCATGACAATGCATTGATTTACGAAAGCAAGACGTAACATGTCAACATAAAAACACAGTTTTACAGATACAATACATAAATCGATTATTATTGATTAAAAAGGACCACCAGTGATTAACAGTAATGTTATAAACTCAACACAACTTCCATACAATAATGTCCATGCTTTACCATTCATAGAGTGAAACACGATTCCAGCTAGGGCCCCGTCTTATAAAGGGTTGCGAGTCAATCGCTACTTGAAATTCATCGCAACTCCTATCTCTTATTAAAGTACACACGTGCGATTAATTAGTTGTGGATGATTCAAATCAATCGCAACTCTTTATAACACAGGGCCCATGACATCTACCCCCTTTTAATAATTCATCCTCGGTAAACCACCCCTATGCCTGTTGGGCGCGGGACGTCATTTCGATTGCGTTCATCACATGCGCTAATTAATCATCAGAAGATAATTAACGCATGTATGCGCCAAATGATTCAAAGCATAGTCGACATTGCTCATTTTTACATTCACTGTAATTAGGGACTTTTCGATTTGCACGTAGCAAGCCACTATAAAGAAAAGTCCCTATTATGTAGAATAAGGTGGAGGTGTCGTGGTAAAGTGATTCATTCAATTGACTCTCAATCCAATGGTTGAGGGTTCGAATCTTAGCCTGGTTCTCACATCTTTTGGAAAGGCATTAATCCACATTTACCACCCTCCACCCAGGTGTAAATGGACACCCGGCAATAGCTGGGTATAAATAACAATTGCGTGGCCCGCAGGATGAGCAATATCATTAATGATGTGGCTTTATAACCCTGGATAAATAACGCGATTGCACTCCCACAAGGCGCATTAATAGGGACTTTTAGATTTGCACGTTGACATAGTGGACTGCTACGTGTCACGTCCTTTTAAGGCACTGTGATGTCCTTTTAAAGGCACACTGTCCTACTTGAAGTTACTTGCTCCCTCTATATAGAAAACTTCCCCAATCGGTGCCTGTTGGTCCCCCATGACCCTCTTTTTCTTATGTTAAATGAGAGCTGAGTTAATGAGATAGCCACCTGTCACAATGACCTCGCTGGCTCGCTGGGCGGTCTAATCCCTTCTGGTTGAAGTAGTAACGCCTCCCTTTAAGGCACTGCCAGTGCCTTAGAAGGACGTCACATGAAGCAGTCCACTATGTCGACGTGCAAATCTAAAATTCCCTAATATCTGCTGACGTCAGGCGAATGATATCTCCTGTGCAACAGGGATATGGACCCCTCTCCCCACATATCCACAAACAAAATTGTCCACCCCAAGTGGGGGGGGGGGGGGTAGATGGTGTTAATTCATTATGGAGCAATAGTCCCAGGGTTGTATGTTTTTCAGGCGATTCATTTTCCCTTCTTCATTCTGTCGTTCTTTCATCCCCTGTTCCTCTTTTCCTTTCTTTCTTACGCTCCGATTCCTTTTTATCAAGTTTAAATAGAATCTTTTGCCGTGTGTTAATTCAAGCAGATCATCAAGATGTTCGTGATGCTGAAACGAAGCAATTCAACTACATTGTTAACAGTGATTTTAATTATCTTTTTTTTTTCCGAAAGCATTTCTGGAACGGTTATCATCATGGCCATTGGTCGTAAAAGATAAAGTTCATACAAATGCTTGCTTTAAAACAGCTTTATCTTAGGCTGATAAAAACATAAGAAAAGAAAAATCATTCTTTAATTGTTATCCATCATGTTCACGGTCTGTTGAAATGTGGGTGCGGAAAAAACATTCTAAGCTAGAGATCCATGATGTCAAAGATAATGACGTTTTTCTTTTGACAAAGCAACATTTTTTCTCAGAAAAGCTGAACAACGGGGATCCCTTATTTGGTGTAAATGCTGTTCAATATCATGAGGATGAAAGATAGCCGCACGAACTTTTTTAAAAGGTGAACAAGCTTTGAGTTGTTTGTGTGAGATGAATAATAGTTTGAACATTCCCATACGGATTTTTTTTTTTTAAAGATGAGCGCGACTATTAATCTGCCCAGTGCCCACAGATAAGTTGATAAAAGCCTCCAGGGTCCTGTTTTTATTTTAAAAAAATTCATCAATAACAAGTTCAAATAACTTTTACAAGCTACTTATATGCCGGGCATTTGATTGGCTGAGAGCAAAGTTGTCATAGAACTTAAAACATTTGTTATTGTAACAAGTTTTACGTACCATAGCCCTGGTCTTGCGGTCAAATTGTAAAAGAAAATGTTTATAAAGCTTGAATATGCACAGCGCCGGATCCGGCGGTACTGGTCACGTCCCGACCTTGACCCCCCCCCCCCTCCCCAATAAAAAAAAATAGCAAAAAGATGAAGAACAGACAAATAATGGCCTAGTGGCACTTATTCATTTATTTTTTACCTTTTAAAACTATTTGCAGATTTATCATCCGAAAGGGGAAAAAAAATCTTAACTTTATGGACAATATAAAAAAAAATTGGGTTAGGAGCCCCTGAAGAAGTTTGAAAACAAACTTGTGATTGGAGCACCAACCATGACACATGTATCGAGAAAATTAACAAAAAAAACATTAACGGGAAAACAAATATATACAAGAAATAAGATTATGAAGACCTATATGAGGATAAGACAAAGTTAATGAAAGACATCAAGAACAAGGTTTTTGTAATTTTCATTTGGAAGAATGCCAGATAAAATCAGTCGAAAAACAAATTGTGGGCACATAATATGAAGAAGGGGGGCTAAACATTCCAAATGTTAAGTGTTTTGTAAATAATTAGAGCTTACATGCATGGATCCAAAGAATGGTTTCAATATAAATCATTTGATGCAGGCGTTCTTAACAAAACCTTTGTAAAAAGCCTCGGTGATGCATATTTTTTTCCCGCTCTATCTAATGAAGTTGCTACTCCATTTTGGAAAGAAGTATTTCTTGACTTATCTTTGCTGAGTCCAGAAGAAAGAAAGGATTGGCTAGCTTTCGGAGAAAAAGCTCTATTCAAACTGGTCATAAAACAGTTTTTTCTTATATAACTTGGTCCCGGCCCACACTCAGTGTTATTTAGGGTACGCGTAATATGCATGTTCACCCCCTTTGAAAGCATAATTATGTATCAATGACTTGATTGATAATACGGGTAATCTATAACGTTAGACTTGAAGTTGAATTACTTGTCCTAAAATTCAATACGTCAAGTAATAAAATTTGGATATTATATGGATAGAAAAAAATGTGATAAGAATCTATTTGACCCCATAATGCCTTCTCATATCACAATGCTTATACATGACCTATATGCTAGTAGGCTGTAGATACATACAGAACACTTCTAGGAGAAACGAAGAATATGCATTCTATTTGTTTGAAATGGACACGCCATTTACATTATACTCTTGAAAATTCAAAGATGCAAAAACACCATACTATGATTGTTTAACCCCTGATATTGGATTAAGATATTTTCAATACAAGATTGTAAATGAGATTTAGTTTTGAAGCAAGCAACAGTACAACTATCGTTTGTAAAAGAGAGTAATTTTGTTTTATTGTGCACTTTTTTGTGAATGTGTATCTAGTAAAAAGATTTGGAATGAGACAGCACAGAGGATATATAAACGTACACGTTTTCAGATGAAGTTTAAAAGAGAAAATATCATTTTGGTTTTGAAGAAAAGAGAAATGATGCACTCAATTGCATGTAGCGTTGGGCTTAGATTTTTACGGGCCAAAGAATATTTACATGTTAGCGTTAATGATCAATATAGACAGTGGAACAAATAAATCGCATACGAATATATATGTATCACAAAATAGCAGATAAAGCCCATGACAATGCATGGATTTACGAAAGTAAGGCGTAACATGTCGACATAAAAACACAGTTTTACAGATATGAGACATAGTTCAAATCGATTGTTATTGATTAAAAAGGACCACCAGTGATTAATAGTAATGTAATGAATTCAACACAACTTCAATACAATGTATAGTTCATGCTATACCGTTCATAGAGTGAAACACGATTCCAGCTAGGGCCCCGTCTTATAAAGGGTTGCGAATCAATCGGTACTTGAAATTCATCGCAACTCCTATCTCTTATTAAAGTACACACTTGCGATTAATTACAAGTTGTGATTGATTCAAATCAATCGCAACTCTTTATAACACAGGACCCAGGAACTTCTACCCCCTTTTATAATTCCTCCTCGGTAATCTGTACCCATATGCCTGTTACGCGCGGGGCGTCATTTCGATTGCGTTAATGACATGCGCTAATCAATCGTATGCCGATAATTATTAACGCATGTATGCGCCAAATGATTCAAAGCATAGTCGACATTGCTCATTTTACATTCACTGTAATTAGGAACTTTTCAATTTGCACGTAGCAGTCCACTATGTCGACGTGCAAATCGAAAAGTCCCTATTATGTAGAATAAGGGTGGAGGTGTCGTGGTAAAGTGATTCATTCATTTGACTCTCAATCCAATGGTTGAGGGTTCGAATCTTAGCCTGGTTCTCAAATCTTTTGGAAAGGCATTAATCCACATTTACCACCCTCCACCCAGGTGTAAATGGACACCCGGCAATAGCTGGGTATAAATAACAATTGCGTGGCCCGCAGGATGAGCAATATCATTAATGATGTGGCTTTATAACCCTGGATAAATAACGCGATTTCACTCCCACAAGGCGTATTAATAGGGACTTTTAGATTTTCACGTCGACATAGTGGACTGCTTCGTGTCACGTCCTTTTAAGGCACTGTGATGTCCATTTAAGGCACTGCCAGTGCCTTAGAAGGACGTCACATGTAGCAGTCCACTATGTCGACGTGCAAATCTAAAATTCCCTAATATCTGCTGACGTCAGGCGAATGATATCTCCTGTGCAACATGGTTATGGACCCCTCTCCCCACATATCCACAAACCAAATTGTCCACACCAAGGGGGGGGGGGGTAGATGGTGTTAATTCATTATGGAGCAATAGTCCCAGGGTTGTATGTTTTTCAGGCGATTCATTTTCCCTTCTTCTTTCTGTCGTTCTTTCATCCCCTGTTCCTCTTTTGCTTTCTTTCTTACGCTCCGATTCCTTTTTATCAAGTTTAAATAGAATCTTTTGCCGTGAGTTAATTCAAGCAGATCATCAAGATGTTCGTGATGCTGAAACGAAGCAATTCAACTACATTGTTAACAGTGATTTTAATTATCATTTTTTTTCCGAAAGCATTTCTGGAACGGTTATCATCATGGCCATTGGTCGTAAAAGATAAAGTTCATACAAATGCTTGCTTTAAAACAGCTTTATCTTAGGCTGATACAAACATAAGAAAAGAAAAAACATTCTTTATTTGTTATCCATCATGTTCACGGTCTGTTGAAACGTGGGTGCGGAAACAACATTCTAAGCTAGAGATCCATGATGCCAAGGATAATGACGTTTTTCTTTTGACAAAGCAACATTTTTTCTCAGAAAAGCTGAACAACGGGGATCACTTATTTGGTGTAAATGCTGTTCAATATCATGAGGATGAAAGATAGCCGCATGAACTTTTTTAAAAGGTGAACAAGCTTTGAGTTGTTTGTGTGAGATGAATAATAGTTTGAACATTCCCATACGGATTTTTTTGTTTTTTGTTTTTTGTTTTTGTTTTTTAAAGATGAGCGCGACTATTAATCTGCCCACAGATAAGTTGATAAAAGGCATCCAGGGGCCTGTTTTTATAAAAAAAAAAACTTGTCATCAATAACAAGTTTAAATAACTTTTACAAGCTACTTATATGCCGGGCATTTGATTGGCTGAGAGCAAAGTTGTCATAGAACTTAAAACATTTGTTATTATAACAAGTTTTACGTACCATAGCCCTGGTCTTGCGGTCAAATTGTAAAAGAAAATGTTTTTAAAGCTTGAATATGCACAGCGCCGGATCCGGCGGTACTGGTACCTTGACCCCCCCCCCCCCCCCCCCTCCTCCTTAAAAAATAGCAAAAAGATGAAGAACAGACAAATAATGGCCTAGTGGCACTTATTCATTTATTTTTTACCTTTTAAAACTATTTGCAGATTTATCATCCGAAAGGGGAAAAAAAAATCTGAACTTTATGGACAACCGTGTAAATGTACGATGTCTTTGAGTTAGCGCTTTACAGATATATCATAATCCCGGATTCAAGCTTGCAAAATCGCACACAATGTGTGCACTTTCTCCACTCCCTGAGGAGTATTCCTGGAAGGCGCCGCGCCACACCCTCACATTGCTAAACAAACCACTATGACTGTCGCATCCTAACGTGTACCCATTCTAAGCTGGGTGGAGAGATGTGTACTGTGGACGTGATATTGTAATAATCAACTTTTTTTTTTTTTTTAAAGACCTTATGCTAGATAACGCTATCAAAATGAACAAACAATACACGTAAAATTGAATTCGCATATAGTTATGATGATTATGTATGTCAGGCGTTCGAAATCCTGTTTTTATTGTGCATTTTAGAATATCATGGATCATTAAGAAGGCATGTTTTAACCTTGCGTATACTCCTTGTGCTGGTTGTCACAGCCTTGTACAGAAGTAGTTTTTTATGCAAGAAAATATGCACGGGAAATATTTTTAAGAAAAAGAACAATGCCAGATTCTGAAAAGTACAAGTCAAATATTAGTTGAACAAACACTAGCGAAGGTCTAAAGGAGCATCGAAAAAAAGTATGTTTGATGTTCTTAGACTTCGCGTTTCATATTTACGCAATTATTGTATTTGTGCATTGTCATTGCTAAGAAGGACATGTACATGGTGTTCTAGAAGAGCAAGGGAAAGGAGCAAAATATAGAAAGAATGTTTTCGAAATCCTCATCATTTTAATTGGCGAGCATGAATTGCAATTATATTCGTAGAAGTTGTAAGAAAAAACCACATCTGATACTTGTGTTTGTTAATAATTAAAAAGTTATCAGACCAAGGTTTTCACATTGTAAAGATAAAGAATCGATTGAAAATCTAATTGCAAAATAAAGTGTTATATTACATTGAATGGCTTTCTTGAAACAATGATCTGGAACATTTAATTATATGCATACATCAATATTCAGAGCACAGTAACTGCAAATGTGAAATCTTTGGGCCTCTATGGAAAACAGCACTCGTTCTGATGAGGGGTTATCCATCCCACAAGCGGTAAATAAATAGATTGAAAAAATACTAATAATGATATTAATCATGATACTATGGCAGAAACAATAGAATCCATTCGTAATAAAATTGTTGTGTTGTTAAATGAAATCTAAAATAAGAATAATGAGTAGTTAGGGTACAAAATTATACTCCCAACATTACCTGTACGTTTGGAATAAAGAAATACAATTCGTGTGAAAACAAAACATGTTTCCTCGTTTAAATCAATTGACATTCATAATAGCCTTGGTACTTCCGTTCATCCCGATGTTATATCTATTAGTTCAACCATGAACATATTAAGGATGGACATTCATGGTTTTCTTAACGAATTCATTGTGATTGTGATTGTAATATTTCAGAGTTACAACGCACAGGGCTTATAAAGATCATGGCCTTCTAATTGTTTTATAAGGTCATGGGTATGTGCGAAAGTTTGCAAATCAGTAATAATACATTTCATATCACCAAAATCGTCTGCTTTTCAACTTTGCTGCTCCTCATTGGGGATGTTTTTATTTAAGACACACTCTTACAGAGCACACCATCCAAACAAAACCCAAGAGAGAGAAACTGCTCCTTGTCAATGACCGAAAATGCTTACGCAGTCGTTATTGTTAAAACATCTGAATGTTCTCATTAAGATGCACATAATCAGAAGGCTGTGACTATCATTGGATCAAAGAAAGAATCACGTTGAACGTCCATCCGTAATAGGTCCATGATTCAATCTCACTTTAAAAAATATCGGGGAAAATATGTCGTTAGATGATAAGGTGTGGCAATCTCTCAAGCATTAAGCTTATATTGTCATACCTCCGTGTGCTTCTGTATTATTTACAATTACAAATGTATAATGGTGGTAATCTAGTGTTTACTAGTATACCGTGATGGTCATGCTCATAGTATGTATACTGTTGAACCATGCATAATTAAATAGATAAATAAATAAATAAATGAATAAATCACTTCTTAAATCGCTTCTTAATCCCTACACCTCATAATAATCATGATAATATATTTCATTGTAATGTGGATTATCATAATCGTTATAACCACAATAAGCCAGTTCACAGATACAATCTGCGCATGGGCAGATGAAGGTCATTTGTACCAAAATGGTAAAACCCACAGAGATGAATACTGGATATGCGCTCATGAAAGTTATGTAACATTATTCATTTATGCACCAACGGTACATTCTATGATACGCATGTGGAAGTATTCTTTTCAAGAGGTCAAACAAAGGGTATTCATGAAGCACATCTAGGACTTTGGCAGTTATTATTCTAATAGGCTCAAAGTGGAACTTCTCCATATGTAAAAGATCTGTGGATATTTGGGGTCATTTGTACCATGTGCTATCTGTAAACTCCCTTATTGTTGATTAGAGCTCTTCTCCGTGTAACTGTTAGTCTGCACGTAGATACTTTGGAGTAGACCGGTTTACTAATATCATGGAGTAGGGTCCATGCTAATATATTCCAAATTGTATGCATACTTTTTAAACAAAGTTTGTTCTTGACAACCTGAAAGCTTGCCCGAGGCTTCCCCATATGGCAACGAGTAATATATGCACACTGGATTTCGGGTATTGTAGTTCATTCATTAATGATAATAATACTGAATTATAGGCATTTCTATAGCGCCGTCTATACAGAAATTCTATTCCGAGGCGCATTAATTATTACCCCGGCTTAAGTCTAGCTGCCATTACAGCCCTTAAGCATTTCAAGGAATTAATTCCTGCCAGGCAGGTACCCATTTACCTCACCTGGGTCAAGTGTGGCAAATGAATATTAATGACACATCCATATATTTGAATATGTTAGTAAGCCTGTCTGTTGACACTGAAAACCTTTCATCATGACATGGGCGCAGATACCAGTTGAAGTTGTACATGTATCATGCACCAAGCTTCAGTTGGAAAGACTTTCTAAATCAATGACAAAACCTTTACTTTTCAATGAGGAAAAATCATAGCTGAGAAGATAGAAATTACATGTGGTGACAAATATATAACAGGGTAAGAATTGTAGCTAATTCATTTAAAAAATACTAAAACATAGCAGTTGACAAATCTATTTCATTTATGAGAAACCTTCACCCAAGAAGAGCGCCAACTTATTTATGCAATTTGCGTTCTGGCAACTGTTGTACAAAGAATAATAGCATGTAAATGAAATGCTTCATCACCACACACACCTGGGAAGGAAGCACCCATCAATTTGAATACATTTACTTGATAAACGACTTCACACAGTACGTCACGTTATCAATAATATGGTGATGGCCTTGTCGTGCTGAGAAACTGTACATTATTCTTGCTTTATGCCTCTCTCATACACTTTGGAGGGGAATCTTGTAGATTAATGGGCAAGAATATAGTAAATCTATCAGAATAAGCGGGAAAGTTACTTCTTTGGCTTTTGCAATAGACCTGTTTACTTATGCATGTTTCTCTCCCGAACACTAGGTTACCAACTATTTGAATCACCTCCTATAAAAAAAAATGGCATCTCCATGGATAGAATTCACTTTACATACATTAGTTGTTGCTAAGTCAGACACGCCTCTGACAAGCTTTATTATCGTCAATATGAACTTTGTTCAGAGCGTTTGTATAAAATAAGTAAACCGGTCCAATGTCACGTAGAACCAGCGTGGAAAAACCCACTGCAGTACTTGATCATTGAAAGTATAATAGTCATGATTGTCCTCAACCAAAATCACCGGGTCGTGCGTTACAAAATAAATAACAAAAGTTTATAACCGCAGACAGCATAGATGCGGTGTATCCTATCTTCTGGATGAGAATCTTACAAATACAATAGGCCCGACTCCTGGCACAGGGGCGTTCTTTTACTTACCTCTACATTGCTAATAATAATACATTTTCTCTCAGTAATATAATGCGATGCACGTATAATTTTATGAGTCTATATATTTTGTGATTTTGTGAGCGCTATGGTACTTTTTTTGTTTTTGGCGCTCCTAAATAATCGATGTTATTACTATAAGTATGATGATGATGATGGTGATTATCATTATCATCATAATAATCAATATTGTTATTATAATTATGATTATTGAAGTTGCTGTTTTTGTTCTCATTATCATCATCATAATCATTAAATCATTATTACTATTATTGTCATTATCAATGAAACAGTAAGTTCGAAGTATTCAGATAATTGTAAGATACTGATAACTCAGTCCATAGTGTCTCTCCGAACAATCACACACCGTCGATATAAGCACCACTGCAACCAAGTAAAGACGTATATTTTCAAATTGACAACAACGGATTAAAAAAACAGCTGTCCCACATTCGAAATTTGCAGATAGAAGTTCAACAAAGATTTCCAACGAGCAAAAAATGTAATAGCAATTAAGGGGTCATCTTGATGCTGTGAAGCTATAAAGATATCAAGTATGTCGACCGGAAAGGTATAGAGGTGTCACATTTCCACCCTGAGCAACGCCCATGACCTCCCCTTTTCATGTACCCTTTACACATGAGCGCATGCAGAATACTATTATGATGCCCCCTCCCCAGGCGCGATAGCTCAGTCGGTAGAGCAGTGGTCTCGTAATCCGGTGACCCGGGTTCGGAAACAAGTCGATGCGCCAGTGCCCTTTGGTAAGGTATTAATCTTCATTACCAGGTCCCTCGGAGACGACCTAAAGCCGTCAGCCGTCTGGTTGCTTACTAACAAGCATTTATGCTTTCTTAGCACTCATTGTACATTTCTGACCTAAAAACGATTTCTGAGGCTAGAACAGGATTCAAAACAACACAATAACGTTCAATGAAACTCAATTATGTTCAGTGGCGTATCCGGATCTTGATACCATGGGGGTGGATCCCCCTTCCCCACTCACATTTACAAACGGGGATGGAAGCAAAATGAAAATGGGTGGCCATGCTTGCTGCAGTGGTATTTTTAAAAGTGTTTTTGTTTTTTCTCTAGTCAACAATTACGGATGAGTCTAGTCTTTACCCTATCACCTATCACTAGTTTTAATAAACTACGGAATTATTCATTGTATTTTCAGGATCCTTCAAACAGGGAGGGGCGTCACCCTATGTTGGATACGCCATTGGATTTTGAATTACTTACATTCTGTAGCGGGTACAGGAGGTAGTTTGTCTCGTATGACGGCGATTATGACGAAAATCACGATTGGCCAGAGCAGAGTCGTGACAGTCAGAAGCTGTGGAATAGAAAGTCGAAATTGAGGGTTTTATGGATAATGATTTCAAATTGCACGAAAATAAGTATGAATTAAATCAACGAAGGGGAGAGTGAGAGAAAGAGAGAGAGAGTGAGGGAGAGAGTGGGAGGAGAGAGGGAGAGAGAGAGAGAGAGATAGAGAGAGAGAGAGAAAGGGGGCTAATGCGGTAAGAAATTTAGGACGTATGGCCCCTTTCCAGGTTTCCTCATCCGTTATTTTAAGAAGACCAGTAACTACCACCCCCCCCCCCCATGAAGGCCCATCAACCAATATGCTATGCTACATGTTTTAATCCTTGCCTTAATCTTCAAACATAGAATGTTGAGACAAGGCTTTTTACCAGTACAGTAATATATCTTAAACTTTGCTCCATCTCTATAATCATGGACAGTAATATATTACTAGGAAGGGGGTTTCAGAGGGTTTTTTTATAGGGTGGGGGACACAGGTCTTGGAAAGTTCTGACAGGTATGGAAAAAGTTAATTCTGTTGGTCATGTTAACGGGGCATGCATTTTCAATTCACAGCGGCACCCTACTCCCCCTTACCACCCCTTCTCCGCCAATGAAATTACGTGCAAGGTTTCTGAGATAATAATTATAACGAAAGTCCACCATTTATGGTTCTTCATTTATGGTTCTTTTACGACCTTGCGCATAGCCGATATGTCGATCTTGTGATTATAAATCATAATTATAAATAAATAATAATAATAATAATAGTGGACATTTATAATGCGCCATGTCTGTCAAATAAGGGTGAAATAGAACCATGTTATTTTTGTTTAGGGAGATTAACACAAGATGAATGTTTCAATTTATTAGAAATATTTTACCACTCTATAAAATATTTTCCTGTCACTCATGACAGTGTGGCAGTGTAAAAGACACTTCTCAGTGGTGCTATAAAATGCACCAAAAATCTATTTCATCTCCCAATTTTGTCTTACAAATATGCATAATATGCATGTATAATCATTTCATTATTTCATGACTTAAGGGCATTTTTATTTTCTTTCTTGATCATCCATTGTCAGGTGAATTTATAGATTATTTCAGTAGCAAATCTAGATGATTTGGAGATGGTGGCTCAACTCAAGCCCCTCCCCCCCCCCCCAAAAAAAAAAAAAATCCTCCAGAAAGGCCCCTGGACTACTTATGGAGTGAATAATCTAAATAAAATATCAAGTCGTAGCAATAATATAATTCGAATACAATGACATAGAAGGAAGCCTAGTGTGTGTTTAAAGGTACTATGTCCCTTTTGCAGCCAACCTCAAATTGTATAGAACTTTGCAGGAATCATGAATATGTCATGTATGTCCTATCTGTGAAATTTAAACGTAAAGGCCCGGTCACACAGCCCTCCACGGGCGTATCGCGGCCGAATCACGGCCAAAAATTTCTGCCCGTGAAGCAGACGCTGTTGGACGCTTTGAGGTCGCGATAAAGACGCGATACAGCCGTACTTTACCCGTCGTTACACGCGGTAAGAAATTCACACGCGGTTGGCCGCGCGAAAAAGTTTTGGGCTGCCCAAAAATTTAGACCGCGGGTAATCGCGGGCGGTACACGTGGTACACACGCGGTAAAGACGCGGTACAGAAGCGGAACGAACGTGCTAGGACGTGCTACGGCCGCGGTTAAGACGTGGTTACACGCGGAATTGGACGCGAAATTTTAGCGGGTAATCGCGGGTGGAGCACGGTCATAGCACGTTTGTTCCGCGTCTGTACCGCGTTGTTATCACGTGCATTAGCGTGTGTACCGCGTGTAAGCGTGGTAGGCCGCGGTACCGCCGCGCTTCACCCGCGATAAGGACGCGGAACAGTCGCCGGCGTCTGTTCCGCGGGCATACCACGGGTAAACCGCGGGTAAGCCAATTTTGCACATTTTCCACCACGGGCAACCGCGGGCAAAAAAAAATCGCGCAATTTTACCCGCGATACAGACGCGAAAGGCTGTGTGACCGGGCCTTTAGCAGTGTCCTAATATTCAAATTATGCAAAGAACCCGTTTACTTGCTAGACTTCACTGTCAGACACTATTGAGTGACTGACTGGCTTTTTTTACTTCTTTGGTAATAACATACATCAAATAAGCTGTAAAGGGTACATGAGCATTTGTCTACATTAATATCCCACTTCTTGTGATGGCCAAAATTAAACTGATTGAATCTTTGCACAGCATAAAACGTATGACCATTCGGTACAATGGTCTGAAAATCAAGACTATTACTTATTGGCTCTATAGCTCCTAAGTTGATTTGACAACTAATAGTCGTTATGTTCCCACTTGAAGACATTTCCAAGCCCCACCTTTTTTAGGGAAGTTCTAAATTAGTATTATCTTTCAAATGCCGTTGGAATTTAACCTTTTCATTTTTTGGGCCTGCAAATGGGACATAGTACCTTTAAGTAAAACATACAACAATTTCAAAATTTTACAAAGAGAAGAAAAATCTTACCGGGCTTCGGATCTTGAGTTTAGCATTCTTCCAGAGAAGCAGTCCTACTTGAGCGAATACACCCATGGTTGAAGGGAGAGATGGGAGATATTCTCCCTGCTCTGCTGGTTTGTAAACCTCGGTTGTCTAGGCAAAGAGGAAAAAAGGTTTAATGTCGCGGTTTACTTTCTTCTTAAATAGTAGTTTGGTAATCTGCTAACGCGTAATAGAATTGAGAGTTGGAATAGCGTGGTAAAACTATCAATTTTTAAAAATAATATCCCAGGTTTATACAGCGATTAATACATCTACTAAACTCACTTTTGCAAAGACCCCGCCCCTCCCCCATCTCCCCCCTCTCTCTCTCTGTCTCTCTCTCTCTCTCCCCTCTCCCTCTCTGTCTATCTCACTCACACACACACTTCAAAAAATAAAAATAAATTGTATTCTTCCAATAGTGTAATACAAACATACAATTGAATAAAATAAAAACGTTTTCAATATTGATTGCTTATACATAAACAAAAACATAATTAAGCAAAAACTCATATGCAGTATATATAACTGAGCAAAAATTGAAAGTAAACTTAAAGTACATAAACATAAGTTATAAGCCAATTGTACATTCACCTATAATAACAAAATAACAAAATAAAACATAAAAACTGGAGGTTATTTTACTGGTACTCCCAGATCCCCTCCCTCACACAAACACAAACACACACAACAACAAAAGTTGCGCTGTGAACATTTGCGCAATCTCATATTCCGAGAGCCCCCCCCCCCCCCCCTCCCCCCGTCCCAAAGGAAACCTAAAACTATACATATAGGCCCCTAGTAACATGAGTGTCCCTTGTTACAAGCAACCAAACCACATGAACCTTCCCTTCGACCCTCTAAGTCTCTAAGTACAAAAGTTTGATAGATCACATTCCCTGAATTTGAACCTAGTATACATATGCCGAAATGGAATGCAGTTTATATTAATACTAATAAAAAGCACCCCCCCCCCCTCCCCCCCCCCCCCTCCCCTAAAAAAAAAGCCTGTTGCATGCGTGTAGCTATTAACAATGCCTTCAGGAATACTTAAGCCTCTACACACTACAACTCACTGCAAAAACAGCTCATTATATACCACAGCTTGTTACAATTTCAATATAAATTATCTTACTTTGTACATGTATGTACACACACGCATACACACCCACACACACATACACACACTCTCTCTCTCTCTCTCTCTCTCTCTATCTCTCTCTCTCTCTCTCTCTCTCTCCATCCATTTCCCCCCTTTTCTACACCCTCTCTCTTTCTCTCATCGATGATCTGAATCATTCCTCACATTATTTCTCCTCTCCCATCCTTTTAAAACTTACGTTATGAAATCTAATGAAACTCATTCTTATCGTTTCTTTTCACAAATGTACAATTTTCAGCAAATACTCAGGCTAATACTGTGTTGTATCATTAATTAACACCTAAATGATTAAAAGCGTGAAAATCATAAGAAATACTGGTAATATCTGGATACCCCAAAGAACTGAATATTTCTAAAATTGTATTCGACGAGATACTTGCAAAGTGAAAGTAACTGCTCGGTTGAGCTTGTCATAAACATTATAGCATGGTGATATTTAGACACAATTTCTTGTTTACAAAATGAGGAACGATAGTCATGATAGCACTGTTTTATTAATTATAGCACATGTCATGAACTTCCTGTCAATAAACTCAACCTATATATGGAGAAGATCACTTTTAGATTCGCGAACTTTTTAAACACTGTAACATTTATTTTAAAAAATGCTGTCTAACATTTTCTGTACCATATAAATGACAGTGCGTTCACCTATTTCGGTACAACTATAATTTAAGAACGACAGTTATGAAGCGAATCAGACGTGAACAAACTTTGAGAAAAGTGATGCGATTGAGTAGAGTTATGCACACACAAAATTTACTGCTTTAATGCTATTTTGTGAACCATTTAATGTTTCGTGTTTGTTTTGCTTGTTTGTTTGCTCGTGAAATCAATTTCATTTGTATATACGTGTTTAGGCCTATACAATGCGTATAACAAAACGTATATCCAACTTTGGTAGCTCCTAATAAAATGCTTTAACCTTTGTGACCTTGACTCATATTTTATTGTAAGGAAGAACTAATACACCGTCAATTGATACCATGTTTATAATTGTGCTGCCAAGGATGACTGAACAGCAGGCTTTTCAAAAAGTATTCTCAAAATCCTCTTGAACCAAGTTTGGACTGAAGCAATGAATGTGGGTCAAACATGTGTGCTATCTCGTTCCAATACAATATTTGCGCATTTATTTACATCGACTATTCGGGAGTTGATTAAAAAAAAATGGTGGTAATATCAACTCAAACTCTAGGAAATACTTATTACAAGCAAAATTTAAGATATTCTCTTCGTTATGATGATTACAATCTTGAATTCATTTTCATCCCTTGTTTAAGGTTACCTCCAATGAGTAATACACAATGGATAACATTTATTTGGGATGTTATCTTTTTTCATGAAAGTCTGCTGTCAATTTCTTGGATATTCATCACCATATGTGTTCTTTCTGGCGTTTGGGTTTAGTATTAACCTTTGAGTTTCATTCGCTAATCGAGATAAACACCAAATGCTCCTCATTATACTCATGTGAAATGGCGCAGTGGACAAGTGATGACAAAACTTAGATATCATGACACAAGAAGTTAGTATAGGCTTTTACAAATAGTTAAAGATTATCCTGTAGATAGAAACAAGGCTCTGTGAAAGCCTAGATACATTGCACCATTTTAAACAATGAAGCACTGAAGCACGATATTGAATTCATTTATCTTTTAAAAGGATTTAAGACCAAAGAAGCAAGTGCATGTTACCTGGCCCACATTCGTTCCTTAAGCCCAAACTTGGAACAGGGCGATTTTGGCAACACTTTTTAAAGACCCCGGTGCTCAGTCACCAGTGGCATAAATATTATGAATATGGTATCATTGGGCGGAAAAAGGGTTACTCTTTATCATGAAATCTAGTCCAAATTCATATTGGTTATGACTTTTCAATTAGGAGCTACCAAAGTTGGGTACACTTTTTTATACGCATTCTATAAACACACGAAAATGTAAAGTGTGTTCGACTTTCTCTTCTTTCTAACCTTTCTTAGCCTATTCCTTCCCCCCCCCTCTCTCTCTCTCTCTCTCTTCCCTTCTCTTCTTTTTCTCTCTCTTGCTCTCTCACTTCCCCTCTCTCCTCCTCGCTTCCCCTCTCTCTCTCTCTGCTCCCTCAATTATTTCCTGTCTCTGCCTTTTTTTTTCTTTTCTTTCATCTTTCTAAAAAGGATACTTAAAAACAAATAAAAACTGGTGATGTTAATGATGAAAATTATAGTGTTGATGATAATGATGATGAAAATGAAAATATGTTGATATAAATACGCCTGACACAGAAAACTTATATAAGTGTACGGGCGTTATGAAAGAAAGTGATGGGTGTTTTTAGAAATCTGGAAATAATATTGAATATTAATTCAGCACTGGGAAAAGATCAAACAATGTACTATGACGGAAATAAATTTAGCGCTTAGAAACGTAGTATTAAACAGTTTACCAATGTCTATTATCATAATCACTATATTCCCTCTCTCGATCTCTACCACATGCTATGTTATAAGGTATCTTTTCACAAAATGTGATCAATCTTAAACAATATATAGTAAATTTTAAATACATACTGTTTAACTCACCTTTGTGGTTCTTCAATGCAAGATACAAACGTAAATCCAGGGTAATTTCCCCCAATAATATTCAGGAACCAACTGAGAACACACTATAAAACACCGCCCTATGCAATACGACTTTTAATCATCGATTAAATTTAAAACGGCGCCCAGTACTGAGCAGTGTATACTTGGTCGCACTCCGCTTGGCTACTGAAACCTGATGGAAAAGGAACCTCACTCTCTACTCCGTTGGGCCACTTGATCTAGAGTAAAGTTTGATTTCTCCCCTCCCAAACAAAAGTCAAAAGTTTGTTGAACTTTTTTTCGTTATTCATTTCGTCATTGAATGTATGACGACCCAAAATAGCTATGACTGCAATCCGCGTGTTGACGTGATATTTGCGTTAAAAAATGTGTGCGCTCAAGCGAGGAGGCTTCGTGCGAAACGCTTCAATATGATGCAGGATGTGAGGGGTACGAACAAACTTTTGAGGTGTATGAAATATATATATTGCCACGCCTTCAGGTGCAAAATGCTATTTTTATGCTCTAAATCGCTTTAGATTAGGAATACATTTTA
>JAVYIG010016529.1:0-30723 GCA_035222895.1 Strongylocentrotus droebachiensis | reverse complement strand
GAGGTGGAAAGGGGAAGGGGCACTTTTAAACATTAATAGGGGTTCTTGTCAAAGTAAAAGGGACACTTTTCCTACGTATAAAGGGGCACTTTTCCTACGTATAAAGGGACACTTCTTACAAAGTTAAAGGGGCACTTTTCCTATGTAAAAAGGGACACTTTGGGGGTACTTGAAAAAGTGGGGCCCCGGGAGCGCCGCCTCTGCCGCCCCCTAAACGAGACCAAGGGCCAGATACACCACGCGTCACCATTTTACGTAATTTAAATTTGGGCCCCCTAAGAAATCCTGGATCCGCGCCTGTCATCATCACCATCACTACCACCGCGATCTTCTTTTTGTTTTTCATCTTCATTATTGACGGCTTATCATTATTATTCGACATTATCATCATCATTATATTCTTCTACTTCTTCATCTTCTTCTCGGCTTCATCATCATCATCATCATTATATTCTTCTACTTCTTCATCTTCTTCTCGGCTTCATCATCATCATTATATTCTTTTTCTCCTTCTTCAAAATCATCACACCATCATCATCATCATCATCGTCGTCAGTGTTGTCATTATCTAGACATTATCATCATTTTTTGGTGATTTCAGATTTCATAATTCATATTTTTGTAGTTGATTTTCTTCTCCACCTCGTCTTCGTTCCAGGAGAATAACAAAGAAAAAAAGAAAGGTAGAAAGGAAGGAAGGGAGAGAAAGAAAGAAAGATAGTCATAAAAGAATAAACGAGAGCAAGAAAGAAATTATATCATTATTATAGTCGAGAAAATGCACAGTATAAAAATAATAACAACAATAATACATGTATTAATGATACAAATAATAATAACAATACAAATAATTTTAAAAAAAACACAACCAGAGGCGGCGTTTTCGAATGCGAGAGCAAATCTGTATTTGTTGATATAACCAGTGGCGTAGCAATTTTTTTTTTTTTTTTTTTTTTTTTTTAACCACCCACCACTCTAATACGTGTTACATGCAGGCCCCTCCCGCGTAACGTTTGTAGGGGGGGGGGGGGGGGGGGTAAAGTGGGGTAAAGTCTAGGGGTGGGCGTTTAATTACAGTCAGAAGAGCATATTTCGATACCTTATTTGTGACACTGGCAGGACACTAATTGGCGCATGTCTAGGGGCGGATCTCCTAATTCTTTCCCCCTTTTCCTTTCTCCTTCCTCTTCTTTTTTTTCTTCCTTTCTCTGCTCTTTCCATTTCCCTTCTTTTCCTTCGCTCTTTCTCTATTTTTGCGGGGGGGGGGGAGGCGGGAGGGGGAAGGCCCTCTCGCCACAAGGACCTCCTTCTTGCCCCCTTTTTTTTTTATCCTTCCTCTTCTTTTTTTTCTTCCTTTCTCTGCTCTTTCCATTTTCCTTCTTTTCCTTCTCTCTTTCTCTATTTTTGCGGGGGGGGGGGGGAGCTGGAGGGGCAAGGCCCTCTCGCCCCAAGGACCTAATTCTTTCCCCCTTTTCCTTTCTCCTTCCTCTTCTTTTTTTTTCTTCCTTTCTCTGCTCTTTCCATTTCCCTTCTTTTCCTTCTCTCTCTCTTTTTTCTCTCTCTCTTAGCGGAGGAGGGGGAGGGGCAAGGCCCTCTCGCCCCCCGATCTCTTAATTCTTTCCTCCTTTTCTTTTCTTCTTCCTCTTCTTCCATCCCCGTTATCTCCTCTTTCCATTTCTCTTCTTTTCCTACTCTCTGTCTTCTTGCGGGAGGGGGGGGGGGGGAGGCGGGAGGGGGAAGGCCCTCTCGCCCCAAGGACCTCCTTCTTGCCCCCTTTTTTCTTCTTCTTGTTCTCTTCTTTTTTTCCCGTTCTCTCCTCTTTCCATTTCTCTTCTTTTCCTTCTCTCTCTCTTTCTTTCTCTCTCTCTTAGCGGAGGAGGGGGGAGGGGCAAGGCCCTCTCGCCCCCCGATCTCTTAATTCTTTCCTCCTTTTCTTTTCTTCTTCCTCTCCTTTCATCCCCGATCTCTTAATTCTTTCCTCCTTTTCTTTTCTTCTTCCTCTTCTTCCATCCCCGTTATCTCCTCTTTCCATTTCTCTTCTTTTCCTACTCTCTGTCTTCTTGCGGGAGGGGGGGGGGGGAGGCGGGGGGGGGGGGGAAGGCCCTCTCGCCCCAAGGACCTCCTTCTTGCCCCCTTTTTTCTTCTTCTTGTTCTCTTCTTTCTTTCCCGTTCTCTCCTCTTTCCATTTCTCTTCTTTTCCTTCTCTCTCTCTTTCTTTCTCTCTCTCTTAGCGGAGGAGGGGGAGGGGCAAGGCCCTCTCGCCCCCGATCTCTCAATTCTTTCCTCCTTTTCTTTTCTTCTTCCTTTTCTTTCATCCCCGTTATCTCCTCTTTCCATTTCTCTTCTTTTCCTACTCTCTCTCTTCTTGCGGAAGGGGGGGGGGGGGAGGCGGGAGGGGGAAGGCCCTCTCGCCCCAAGGACCTCCTTCTTGCCCCCTTTTTTCTTCTTCTTGTTCTCTTCTTTCTTTCCCGTTCTCTCCTCTTTCCATTTCTCTTCTTTTCCTTCTTTCTCTCTTTTTGCGGGGGGGGGGGGGGGGGGCAAGGCCCGCCCGGCTCCCGATCTCTCGATCTCCTTCTCCCCCCTTTTTTCTTCTTTCCATTTCCCTTCTCTTCCTTCTCCCTCTCTCTCTCTCTTTCTCTCTCTCTTAGCGGAGGAGGGGGGGGGGGGGCAAGGCCCGCTCGGCCCCGATCTCCTTCTCCCCCCTTTTTATTCTTTCAATTTCCCTTCTCTTCCTTCTCTCTCTCTCTCTCTCTTTCTCTCTCTCTTAGCGGAGGAGGGGGGGGGGGGCAAGGCCCGCTCGGCCCCGATCTCCTTCTCCCCCCTTTTTATTATTTCCATTTCCCGATCTCTTAATACTTTCCCCCTTTTCTTTTCTTCTTCCTCTTCTTTCTATCCCTTTCTCTTCTCTTTCCAATTCCCTTCTCTCTTTCTCTCTCTCTCTCTCTTTCTTTTCTCTCTCTCTCTCTAAGCGGAGGAGGAGGAGGGAGGGGCAAGGCCCTCTCGCCCCCGATCTCTTAATTCTTTCCTCCCTTTTTTTCCTTCTTTTACTTCTTCCTCTTCTTTTTATCCCTTTCTCTCCTCTTTTAATTTCCCTTATTTTCCTTCTCTCTTGTTCTCTCTCTCTCTCTCTCTCTCTTGCGGGGCAAGGCTTCTGAATAAGCATGTTTTGCCTGACTCATCAACAACAATAAAAACAAAACAATAATGATAATATTTGGCATATAAGTTATATCACTGCGTGTGTACGAACGAAGATTTTTAGCTCTTTGTTACGCGCATGCACGATACCATAAACCATACGAGAAGTCTGCATAATTTTGGACTGATAGCTTCAGTTTGAGGTGAAGGACTACAGCGTAGAGACGTTACTGAGCGACGACGTCGACATCGAAGCCCTAAACGGAGGTTTCCCGATGTCGGATGTGATCCAAATTCAGGTGGAAAATGCAATATATGATTATGATTAAGATTAGTAAAAAATTGGGCTAAAATCCATTTGCTAAGAATGGATATTAAACTGCTAAAAAATTGATATAAACGGATACGCATCTACATTAGCGCCAAAAGTAGTTTAAGCTTGGAAGTATTTCGAAAACTGACACTAGATCATGTCCAGGAATCGACGACGACGTTCGTCTGTACAAAAATACAATATCAATAAATCCCTTCATTGGAGCTCTGCTCTGCCTCTGGAGCGCGCCTGCGCGCCGGGTCCAATGGCCCATGCCTAGGGCCTAGGACAGGGTTAGCAGGCGCAGGTTAGTGTCGTTGGCAGTGGTGCAATAAACTGGTTTACAGTTGTGTGCGCCATTTTAAACAAAGCCAATGACCTAGAGGTCATGTATTTATGCGTAAATTAGGATTGCGCCCATGCAAATTTTGATAATATCACTGCCCTACGCGCTGCGTTGTGCGCGCACATCATCATTTGCATGGGCGCAATCTTAATTTACCCATAAATACCGTTATTGGCCCCGCTTCCGGGGCCGTTGACCCCGCTTCCGGGGCCAGTGACCCGAGATCAACTGTCTGCGCATGCGCACTGATACAACTGTAAACTGGTGTATTGGGCCCGGGGTCGAAAATTTTAAATATCTGAGTGCAATGCAAAGAAAATTACCTAGACTAGAGTCTAGTGACAAAATTTTCTGTGAAATTGGGTGAGAAATAATGAAAATAAATTAACTGGTTTGTTGCCTTTCAATCAATTCTGATATTATTAGTACTATTACCGTCGTCTTTGACTCAAGTTTGATGGATTGCTCATTTGGATAAATCAGCTGCAGCTGTAAATCCTTATCTGTGTATTAAAGGGTGTTAGCCTGACGAAACTACATGTCTTTCCCGTGGCCTGACTCTGGGCCAACCGGATATAAACGACTAGGGACGACGCGACCGCAGCATGCTGCGCAAACAAAAGCGTGAGGAGAACTTAACTTTGGTCTAGCTGTTTCGCGAATGCTGACCATGTAAAGATTAAATTGCTGACTACCGTTAATCAAGTCCATTCGTTTACATCCAAAAGAAGACATAGCTGGCGTGTACCAGTATTTGCCGGCCAAGCTACACTCCTTTAGTTTAAGGACTTGTTCTTTAAATTTAGGTTTAGACCGAAAGCTTCAAGTTAATTAAAGACTTCCCCAAACTAGAGTCTAACGTTATTTCTGTCTAGATCTAGTTGATTTTATGACTTTTTCGTCAGCGCATTCTGATCCAAATCATTTGATCTGTCATTTTATTTTATAGGTTATGAATGATATTTCTTGAATTCTTTTGATGATAAATGTTTTAGTTGCACCTGTTTTTAGTCTATTGACATCGAATATTGCATTCCTAATATATTTTGAATGCGTGCAAATTATAGTCACCCCGTCATACACTCTCGGCGCATTAAGCATTTTGTGAAATGGAGATGGCAGATAGGATATATTGCACTTTACAAATTCTCACTGTTATTATTTTTATTAATTTTGTTGTTGTTATTATCTATATTATTATTATTATCATTATTATTATTATTTTCATTGTTGTTATTGTTGGTTGTACTGACAGATCTTAGATGGCAGGAGTACTGGAGACTAATGGTTATCCGTCTGGCAATACTCAAATGAATGGATCTGTTCACATTCCTGCTCAAAACATGGCTGGGAACATCGGAGCACTGTATAATATCCAAGGTTTAGAAGAGGCTTTGCCTGAGTGGGAACTAGGCTATACAGTTTACATTGAAGTCTTACAGCATTCAAATAGGTGAGCAATACAGCATCATTTTCACAAAGAAATTAGGGAAGCTTAGAAATCATCCAGCATTAAATTAATGATTGTGGAGATGTCATGGTCTAGTGGATATTTCTTCGGACTGTGGATCACGTGCAGCCAGGTCATTAATGTCCATGGGTAAGACATTAATCTGCATTTGCCACTCTCCACCCAGGTGTTAAATGGTTACCGGTAGGAAGGAATTCCTTAAATGCTGTAAACACCAATATCGGTAGCCTAGCAGATCTGGGGTAATATTGGAGTGCCTTGAGCACCATGCATGGTGGATATGTCCGCGATAGAAATATCCAATATTATTAATTTGTTGAGATATATATTTTGCAAAATATATGTTTGAAAATCAAAAGTTAACATTTAAAGGAACAGCAAGAGTTGGTCAAATTTTACATCTAGTGGTTGACACAAATTGCAAACGAAATTGTTTTTAACTATTTTTACATCTGTCATAGCATGCAGATAACAACATACCCTGCAAAATTGGTCAAACTATTTGAGATACTGCACATGTTCTCACTTAGAATTGAGGGCTTTTATGCTGTTATGATGTTATATTCGGCTCATATCAGTATTTTATAGGAGGATTTTATATGGCCTTCAAATATTGTTGAACTCATGAAGATCTAGATCAGGCAGTATTTTCTTATTTTATCTCTCTCAATTCCATTCAATGTGTATCCATGGTTCTCTTTAAATTGAATGTTATAATGACTAATTAATTAAGCTAGAATCATGAAGGAATGTCATCTAAAACACCCTTTGATGACTAACTATACATTTAACTGTAACCTAGTGTAAAAGAACAAAAAGTATCCATCTTTGAAAATGACTGCATTTTAGTGCTTTCATATCCAAACATTGATTTTAAACTTTTCATGGCATTAGAAATTGAATTATTTATGTGGACCATATTTCGAAAGCTCATGGTAAATTATAATCATTTGTATTGAACCTTGCAATTTTATTTTAATCCATTTAGTACTGCAAAGACTGAGACTATATCCGAGCACGTACTGCACCTTCTACACAAAATGGGTACGACGGTGGGAGACACCAAACTGACATCATTTGATGACCATTTCCTATCCCAGCATGTTGTCTCAGTAGCTGTCTGTGATACAGAGCTACAGAGTGGTCACAAGAAAACAGTAAGATGAAAATTAAACCAGTTTCACAAAAAGCCTTGGGATGGATTGAAGATAATTTGTATTGTATATGAATTCATTTTTGCATAGATTTTTATTAATGGAAGGGATGCAGATACCGGTATTAAAATGAAAAAATACAAAATACCTGGGTATTAAGAAGACTTTACCTGTATTTAATATGTATGTAATGAATCCATGGGTTGGTATCATTTAACTCACAATAAATACATTTTATTGAAGAAAGCTTCATTTCTTGGTTTGTACGAGAATTCTTGTATATTGAATTGTTTTTCAAAAGCCTTGATAATTACTACCTTGTTAGCTACAGACAAAATAGTTGCTGTACCTGCTAAGGATAAATAACTGTAATTAATTCTGTTACTTCCAGAATGGTACAGGTTCAGATAGGAACACATTGATGGTAATTACCCTAGATTAACAGTTTTCCTGGATGGGTAGTTTTCCAGGTTGAAGTTTCCATGACAGCTTCTCTGGGAGTCATTATTCTCAACGTACCTGATCGTATATGAGTTTAGAACATCGTTGTTCATATCATGAAAAAATCATTGTTGAAAATCATTTTATTTTATTTTATTTTATTTATACATTTTTCTAAATATATTAAATGAATAACAAAGAACGTTTAAACATAAGGTATAATAAAAAATATACAATCAATAATAACTTCATGTCAAAATGTTTTTTACATGTTATGTACGTACATATAATAACCAAACAAAATATTTCTTTAACATATTATTATAAATTTAAAGAATATCCAAACTATCTGCTGAAAAAGTGCAGGAGACCGCAATCATAAGTGATGCTTGACTACGATGGCGGCCTCAAAAAAAATTCTTAAGGTAAAACTTAAAATGAAAAAGTGTTCAAACGATCTTTATTGGTATGATGTCACTATCATTACAAGTTGAATGGATAGTCTTCTTCCGTACTACCAGTCATCTTTCTCATATGTATTAAATAAACCATTTATCTTTCCTGATGCTAGCTGATAGATTTCACAAAGTCCAAGCTGAAAGTGAGTGTGTTCCAGCTGAATGAAGAAGGACCTGCTGCAGAGGAACTAGAAGACGAAGAATTCGCTGCCGCAAATCACTGGCTTCTCCCAGCAGGTAAACTCATGTCATACATCAATAATTCTTAAGCCCATCGCACACTATATGATCTGACTATGATCCAATTTTGGAAGAATTTGCAATAGCATTTGATATGAACATTCAAACTGTTAACATTTGTTTGATCAATGATTTGAATCGTAATACATGAATATAATTGATAAAATTAAAATTTCAATGGATTTCAAGCTTCCTTGGAGGAGAAATAGCTACATTTTGCTCAGAATCAAAGTAACATCATACCAATAGTGCAACTGTATGATTTTTATGACCTATGTAATATGTCTATGACTTTGTTAAATGTGAATATTCATTATTAAAAATATATTCCAAAAAAAAATCTACAATTTTCTTTACAGCTGAGATAGAAGGCATGTGGGAGAATCTAATCTTTGACAGCTCCATCAAGTTAAATCTTCTCAACTATGCGTCTACAACACTCCTCTTCTCTGATGCTAAGATCGATCCTAACATCATCTCATGGAACAGAGTGGTCCTCTTACATGGTATGAAGAAAACTCTCAATAGCTCAGTCTTTAACTCTTTATATGCCACACAAATAATCTTATTGTGCCACGCTGTATTTATCATCTATCAAAGGCTGCTAGATTATTAAACTGTTTCTAGAGTACGATCAATTTATATTGGTATTAAAAGTTTTGTCATGGAACTGATAAATTATCTTCCTCTAATTCATATTCTTCTCTCCCTCTCTCCTTTTCTTTCTGTTACTTTCCTTTCTTTTTTTCCCCTTCTTCTTTCCATTTCTCCTTTTCTTTCTGTTACTTTCCTTTCTTTTTTTCCCCTTCTTCTTTCCATTTCTCCTTTTCTTTCTGTTACTTTCCTTTCTTTTTTTCCCCTTCTTCTTTCCCTCTCTCCTTTTCTTTCTGTTACTTTCCTTTCTTTTTTTCCCCTTCTTCTTTCCATTTCTCCTTTTCTTTCTGTTACTTTCCTTTCTTTTTTTCCCCTTCTTCTTTCCCTCTCTCCTTTTCTTTCTGTTACTTTCCTTTCTTTTTTTCCCCTTCTTCTTTCCATTTCTCCTTTTCTTTCTGTTACTTTCCTTTCTTTTTTCCCCTTCTTCTCTCCCTCTCTCCTTTTCTTTCTGTTACTTTCCTTTCTTTTTTTCCCCTTCTTCTTTCCATTTCTCCTTTTCTTTCTGTTACTTTCCTTTCTTTTTTTCCCCTTCTTCTTTCCATTTCTCCTTTTCTTTCTGTTACTTTCCTTTCTTTTTATGCCTCCGCTACAAAGTAGCCGGAGGCATTATGTTTTCGGGTTGTCCGTCCGTCCGTACGTCCGTACGTCCGTCCGTACGTCCGTCCGTACGTCCCGTTCTCGTGATCGCGTTATCTCAAGAACCGATTGGTTGATTCCCGCCAAACTTGGGTCATGTATGTATCTCACAGAGCCAATGAACTGATTAGATTTTGGGGTCACGAGATCCAAGGTCAAAGGTCACAGGGCTCATTATGTATGCGAAAATGGCTCGTGATCGCGTTATCTCAAGAACCGATTTATGGATTCCTGCCAAACTTGAGTCATGTATGTATCTCACAGAGCCAATAAACTGATTAGATTTTGGAGTCACGAGATCCAAGGTCAAAGGTCACAGGGCTCATTATGTATGCGAAAATGGCTCGTGATCGCGTTATCTCAAGAACTGATTGATGGATTCCTGCCAAACTTAAGTCATGGGTGTATCTTGCAGAGCCAATGAACTGATTAGATTTTGGGGTCACAAGGTCGAAGGTCAAAGGTCACAGGGCTCATTATGTATGCAAAATAGCTTTGATCGCATTATCTCAAGAACCGATTGATGGATTCCTGCCAAACTCAGGTCATGTATGTATCTCGCAGAGCCAATGAAATGATTCGATTTTGGGGTCACCAGGTCAAAGGTCACAGGGGTCTTTATGTATCCAAAAATAGCTTGTGATCGCATTATCATGAGATCAAATAGACAGATTACTATCAAACTCAAGTCATGTATGTATCTTGCAGAGCCAATGAACTGATTAGATTTTGGGGTCACCAGGTCGAAGGTCAAAGGTCACATGGCTCATTATGTATGCCAAAAATAGCTTGTGCATGCATTATCATTAAAACCCACAGATGGATTACAATCAAACTTGAATTTAAAAATTGTTTCTGTTTTGGTTTGTAAAATTGCTCTATGGCGGAGGCATCATTTTTGACTGCGCGCAGTCAAAGTTCCATCTAGTTTTCCCCTTCTTCTTTCCATTTCTCCTTTTCTTTCTGTTACTTTCCTTTCTTTTTTTCCCCTTCTTCTTTCCATTTCTCTCCCTAGTCTCTTTGTCTCTTCGTACTTGTTTGAAAAAGAGTGAAGCCCTGGAGGGGGGTGGGTCAGGTTTTTTAGTTACTTCTTTTTAGGAAGAAAACAATAAATTATTATATATCTATCTATATCTAAGAGAGGGGATGAGTCATTTTGCAAAGCCATTGTGTTGCTCAAAGTAATACCTCCCTCAAGATGTGCCTATTGTTTTGTGCAAAAATGCCTGTGTTGTGATGAGTGACCATACAGAGAGGCAAAGAAAGCAATGGAAGAGTTAATTTTCCTCAACTACTTAGAGCAAATGAATTCAGACATAACTGCACTATTTTACATTGGAAATTAAATGATATAAAATGAATTCTAGGATATGTAGTCAGATGACCAAGAAATAAGATGCAAATTTAAAATGTACTTGCAGGCACATTACCTACAAAGGTGTAAGGTGTAGAAATATGCAAAGCATATAGAAAATGGAATCCTGGTTTTGTTTACCAATGTAATCTTTAATTTAAAATATATCAATTATATTACATTGATTTTAAAAATGTTCATGAATATCGGATATAAATGTGTCCTTGAGGAAAAGGTGCTTTGTATTCCATTATTATTATTACTATAGTTAGCAGCTGATCTTGCTGCTTTGAACTTTCAGATGAGAATATGCATTTCATAGTTAAGAGTTTAAGATTGAAATACATTATCTATTGTGACATGTCAGTACACAAGATTTGTGATTTTATTTTTTGCAACTGTTTTTCACAGGTCCTCCAGGAACAGGAAAGACATCACTATGTAAAGCTTTAGCACAAAAGCTCTGCATACGCCTTTCAGACAGGTCGGTGAATTCACATCTTAATCTCATCCAAATATGCCATTTGTTACATTGATTAAATCCTGAAAGATGAATTTGACATGCATTTGACTGAAAGCTTTTAAAGTTTGCTTCTATTTTATTTATAATATATTGTCTTAATGTAGGAGCCCAGAGGATAGAAGATCAAGAATTCACACCATTATATGTTGAATTAGAGTGTGATTGCAAATTATGAAAGTGCAATGAGCATACTGGGTGATTTGTTTGATGAAAGTTGTAAAATAACAATTTTTTGTTTTTTAATACATTTTCAAATAAATGAGGAATGTCAAATTGAGCATCCTGAGAGTTCTAGGTAGCCAAAGTTGTGTGTGTACTTCGTAAGCAGAATTTATGTTCCAAAACATAACATAAAAAAATACTCCAACATAGAACAATACTCTGTGCACTTTATTTTATGCTTATATATTACAGATATAAATATGGACAACTCGTTGAAATCAACAGCCATAGCTTATTCTCAAGGTGGTTTTCTGAAGTAAGTTTTCCCATTCACACCATTTACCTTAAAAGTAAAACAACAAAAAATGTAGGAGTGATAAATAATATTGTTTGATATTCTTTTTGCATTACTGTAATTGTAGATTGGTTATTTCAGCAGAAATATTTTTTTGACAATAAGGAAAGGTATGAAATATTGTTTGAAATAAATGTGAATTAGCATATTTGTTATCAAAGTATAGGTTTTATATACCGTAGAGAAATCTGTATCTTCTTTTCATCTTCTGATCCCTCTGATTTTCATCTTACTTATTTCATAATTTTTTTAATGGTATTGAGCTCAGTATTAAAATCATGTGTGTTTTTTTTATTTCCTGACAGAGTGGTAAACTTGTGATGAAGATGTTTGCTAAGATTCAGGAGCTTGTTTCTGATCCAGACTCGCTTGTATGCATACTCATAGATGAGGTGAGAGCAATGGATTCATACATCCCAGAGCAAATATGCTTTAATTACAAAGACCAAGGTCTTTTGGGATTAATGATACATTATTAAACTTGTCTCATCTATCAGTTTTGGTGGTTTCATTTGGACTTTTAAGCTTCCTTCCTTCCCTGTTTAAATGCCATGCTACTTCAATAACCATGCAATACTAAAGGATTCTTACCACTAGATAGATGTTCAGTGATAACCTAGACTTTTGGACAGTTTCTCTGTTAGTTAATTTGATCTTCAAATCCATATGAAATGAATTATAGGCTTTGGAATTTCATCTTTGAAACTGAATTATGAATATGACTTTGATTTAGAAATCAATCTGAACTTTTTGTACTGATAGGGAAATACTCTACCAAAGAATTCTTAAAGCCACTTGTGCTTCATGAGCCACAAGAGAGATACATTTCAAGTTTTATTTATAATACTCGGTATATCAATGCTAACTTTGTTATTTTGTTATTTTGTTATTTCAATCAATCATGGTGCTTGTCTGAAGCAATCATTACGGTACATCTAAATATTTGCTTTATTGACAGGTTGAAAGTCTGACATCAGCAAGGAAGAGTGCACTGGCAGGAACTGAACCATCAGATGCTATCAGGGTAGTCAACGCTCTACTTACACAGATTGATATCATCAAAAGGTAGGTTGCACAGTTTCCTGCATTCTGATTGGATAAAACTATACATCCATTCCCGCCAGCAGAAAACTAGACATGCCTTCAAGAATACTTTGATGGATGTATAGTTGCATAGTTGTATGGTTGCATAGTTTCCTGCATTCTGATTGTTTAAGACTATTTGATGGATGCATAGTTGTATGGTTGCATAGTTTCCTGCATTCTGATTGGTTAAGACTATTTGATGGATGCATAGTTGTATGGTTGCATAGTTTCCTGCATTCTGATTGGTTAAGACTATTTGATGGATGTATAGTTGTATGGTTGCATAGTTTCCTGCGTTCTGATTGGTTAAGACTATTTGATGGATGCATAGTTTTGTGGTTGCATAGTTTCCTGCGTTCTGATTGGTTAAGACTATACATCCATTCGATGGATGTATAGTTGTATAATTGTGCGAATGACGTCATGTACGGCCCGACATATACGTTCACGCATTTCATAGAAGATGATAAAAACAACGTCAATACTCCTCAGATTGCACATTATCCATCATGTAAACTGAAGATGGCCCTGCTTCACTGATGTTGTATACCTAGCCTTCATTATCATTACAACCATGCTTATCTGTTCCATGAATACAAGTGTAATCACTCTTGATTGATCATCATTTATATGTTTTTCTTCCAGGAACCCCAACGTATTGATCCTAGCTACATCAAACATCACAGAGGCTATAGATCTAGCATTCATAGACAGAGCTGATATCAAGCAGTACATTGGACCTCCTTCAGCACATGCTATCTTCATCATCTTCACATCCTGCGTAACTGAACTCATGAAGGTAAGAGCAATCTGTTTAGATGGCACAAGAAAGCCTTATTTAGTCACCCACATTGAAGTACAGGAATTGTGATGATCTGTAGTCCCAAAGATATGTCGTTTTCATGTGTCTGTGTCGTATCAGACCATCCATTACACCTATCTTACCAGGAAAACTACTCCAAACCATCTTCATACAAAATGGACAGGAGATAGTTGTCAAGGGGGTAGTTTATCGTAGGTTAGTTGACCTTGGATAGATGTCCTGAAGATGAAGAAACTTGTCTTGTGATTAAAAAGAGCATCAGAAATTGCACTGAACACATCACTTTAAAAAATTTAATATTCACAGCGCAGTGTGAGGCAAATTTTTGTCAAAGTTCAAGGTATGGTCTCTTGAATGGAAGTTTTGCGACAATAATTTGTAAAACAAAATTAAATTGGGAAACTTATTCTGAAATTCTCAACAATTATCATTAACATTCCTTACTCTGGCATTGTTTTGTTCAAGAAAAATGATATTCTGTTGGAAGGATATTCTGTATCAGTATGTTGTTAAAGTTACCATCCTCGATCAGTAAATTGGACAGGATGTGGTATTGTCTCATCCGTCATTGTCATTGTGATTAAGTTGCCACTCTCCACCCAGGTGTAGTAAATAGGTACCTGTTATTAAGAATCCTGTGACTTCTTGAGTGCCTTCTCATGGTAACGCGGCTGAAGCCGGGGTAATTATATGACTGCAGTACGTGCCCTCAGGGAGAACAATGTTTATACTGATGAGGCCACCCCAGGAAAACAAGACATGTTATTGTTATTAGTATTACTATTATCATTGTTGTGGTTTTTTTGTTTTGTTATTGTTATAATTGTTGTTGTTGTTGTTGTTATTATTATTATTATTATTACTATTATTGTTGTTTTTTTTGTTATTATTATTATTACTACATTGTAGAAAGGTGTGATCAGCCCATCGCAGCACATCTTACCTCTCGATGCATTAGAAGCTATGAAGTTCAAGGAAGTAGCCGTCACTGCACCTAGTCTCTACCTTCTACAAATTGCCAAGTAAGTGGTCATCAATTGCACCTCCTTGGAACGATACCACATATTAAAGGAGCTGTAGCATGGCAAATACTGGTTAACGCCATCTACGACATCTTTTGGACAACTGCGCGTAAACGAATGGACTTGATTAACTGGGTCAGCGCGTTAGCATTCGCAAAACAGATCAGACCGAAATTCTCCTCACGCTTCGGTTTCGCGTATGTTGCATGCACGTGAATACAGCGGTCGTGTGGTCCATAGTCGTATTAAACCCGATTGCCCCCGAGTCAGGCCAAGGGAAAGACATGTAGTCTCGTCATGCTACAGCCCCTTTAAGCTCTGTTGAGCTGCAGACTGTTTGACTGCACATAGAGTTCTTGTAGAGCCTTTTTTACTTGCATTTTACACTTGCTCTAGACAAGCACAAGGTATGATAATACGCCCACCGAAGACTGTACTATACTAGAAGAAGAAGAGTTGTCTATCTCTTCTTTTACTGTTTATTATACTGTTAACAATTTCTCAAAAACACACATGTGTTTTTTATTCTCTATTCCGGAGAAGACTGTAGTTCTTGGCTAGAAATTGTTTATCCTTGGTTGTTGTTGGCTTGTTTTACCTCATATATGACACAGGAAACACTCTTCACATTTCTGTATGTTATAATAACACAAAGCAAGTCATTTGCCATTCATTTATACATTATTTTTTTATGTGGCACTTTTTTTTTTATTGCTGTGATTTACAGTTCAGTATCAGGAAAATTTAGTTTGAGTACCTAGCATTATATGTGTTGAAATAATAATAATGGCTGTTTACATCTTTCTTTTTTTCTACAGGGAGAGTGTAGGTCTGAGTGGACGAACACTTAGGAAACTTCCCTTCTTGGCACATGCTATGTTCTTGCAGGTAAGCCAGATTTCATCTCCATATTTGTATCAGGAAGTTGTTAATTTCTCATGATATGCTGCAATCACAGTTTTCAGCTTTTATGTGAATGATGATTTCATCATCTAATCATCTGGGAAATGATGAATAAATGAGGAATATGTTACACTCTCTGATTGTATTTGTTATTATTGTGCTAAGGTTGTATTTTATGTGACCATGTTGTTGATAAGTTGATAGTAATGTTTTTTTAGTCATTATTGTTTCTTGTCTTTTTAAAATCTTTTTCTCTGTAACAGATATCACACGTGTCGTTACCAGACTTCCTCACGGCCCTCCAACAGATTGTCATCAAACAATTTGAAGAGAGAGAGAGTCTCTCAAAGGATATATAGCACCTGTGAAAGGTATTCATCAAGTAGTTCAAGACAGCAGGTGTCTCGGAAAGATACAGAATAGCTGCTTAGAGGGTGTCATGAAGCAGTTTGGAGACGAGAAAGTCTGGCCTCTGAAATATTGTCATCAATCAGTTTTAAGCGAGAGGGAGATTTCTCTCAAAAAGATACAGGCCTATCAAAGATTGCCATGAAGCAAATCGAAAATAAAGAGAATATTTCAAAGGATGAAGACCACTGTAAGATCCTCATGAAGCAGTTTAAAGACAGAGAGAGTCTTGAAGCATACACAGTGGTCTCTGAGAAGTCGTTATCAAGCAGATTGAAGAAAAGAAAAACCTCAAGGGCCGCTGTCCAGTGCCTCTCAAAGGCTTCATCGAGCAGAAGGAGAGGATTCCATCAAGGAATAGTCAATGGCCAATTTGGTTTCTTCTTTTCATTGAGCAACTTGAAGATATGGAGTCTGCTATAAAAAGCTTGATAGTGGCCTGGGGGGTATTCCACAGAACTTGTCATCAGTGACAACTGACAGTTTTTGTTATAAGCTACTGAAATCCTTGCTTCTGATTGGTTATCAGCAGATTTGTCACTTATTTTTGTCATTTGTCATTGAAAAAAGGCTTTGTGAAACGGTTCCCTGTTCACCGTTTATACTTCAGATCAGACAAGGACTGCCAAAAATCCTCTCAAATGAAATTAACTCAGGAAAGCTGTCTGATGACATGTTTAGTTCATTTATACTTTCAGTTGGATTTCAATTATATTTTCAGGTACTGGAAATTGTCTTTGTTTTACATGCAATTGTAATATGATTATACTTTTTGTTTATGTAAGAAATAATCAATGTTAATACAAGCATCCATGTAAACGTGAATTCATGTGCTGCCAAACACTATTTCTAGTCTTATCATTATGTGTCAAATATCTAGGTCAAACAAATCTCCATTTGTTTTTAACCAAATATATCTGAAGTGTTCTTCCACCGAAAATCCTCTACTTTATATGATTTATTAATAGTGCTTGATTTCATCTATCTCTGATTTTGTTTACATCACAAAGAGCAAGAGAGTCATATTTCAGAGGAGCATGCTGCATTATTTAATTATAAGTTCCTTGAAACATGAGCAACGATAAGAACATACCCAGTATAGTTTGGTTATAGATACAACAACATTGCAACCAAATGTCCAAGGGACCAGTTTCGTATAGCTGCGTGTATATGCATATGATTTGGAGATCAAGGAAAATATTAAATGTATGCTTATAGTGTATGTGATTGTACATAGATGGATCTATTTATGCAATAAAGCAAAACTGATTGTGGATTGCTTACATGTAGATTTTATCTTGAAAAGATACCAAAATGTAGAAATGTATTATGTGAGAGTTTATTCTGTGAAGCTTAAGATGTTCAGGTATTTCTCAGTGTGTAGATGTACATGTATATATCATATTTCAATTTGCCTGCTCTTAAAGAGAATGTTGCTATAGGTTCCATTTATAGGGACAATAATTGTTGTGGATTTATCAGAATAGGGTATTGCATTCCCCCAGAAGATATAAACATTATTTTTAATTTACTAGGATAAAAACGAGGTTAATTTCCCGCCATATAGAAAATAATTCTGATAAATTCTTTTGATTGTTTTCTCTAAATTTACATTGTATTCAATGTTTGTTCATATATCCAGATTAATTACAAACACAATAGTAATTCTTATTATATTTCAATATTAATATTATTATTATTAGTTTGACTCATTATATAATTATAATAAAATGTTGTTATTAAGCAAACAATAAACTACAAACAGAACTTTGTCATTCCTTGCTCATTTTTCCTGATTGAGGTGTCATATTAAAGGGCAGAACCTCAACTTTCTAGAAATATGATTTTCTCCTTGAAATTCAGATACCGTCTGCCAAATGACTTTGGTTTCCTCTCTTCAAATTCATTTTGATCACTCATGCGTGAAATATATATTATATGAGTTGCATCAAATGAAAGAGGAGGATCTAAGCTTTCCAAATATGTGTCATTTATCAATTATAAATGTGATTAAGTTATGGTAAAACATCGATAATTCTCGGGTTTCGTTTTTTCTGGGACGCACTGTATACCAGCTCTGAAGGGTTTTTTTTTTTGAGGGGGGGGGGGGGGTGAAGGATGGATCTGGTGAATAATTTAAACCATTACTACTAAATTGTATTTATCCCTTAGAGTTTAATACAGGAGTCACCCAGTTCCAATTGGAAAATTTCTACTAAATATAAATATACATTGGTCATTGCATGAAGGGACCATTTTATACATGTACTCCTGAAGTAAAGTACAGTGTACTTGATAACCTTTATTGTTTAATGTTATACCTGTTTATTTAATCATAATCATTATAATTTGTATTTTAGTCAGCTGCATTTGATCTGAATTGTTTATACAAGGCCATTTCCAGCATTCTAAACAAACAACATACGGTAATACAGATTTTTCCAATAAAAGTTGAATTAGACTATCAAACATTTCTCAAAAATTTGTTTTGTGACCATAGCAAAAATACATTTATGACTTTCATTTGTCTCTTTTAATTTAACACCACAAGTATTGTTCATTAAAAAGTAATTGTGCTTGTTTGAGAATATGGATGAACTTGTATCGTTGAATAGAACAGAAAGTATTAAGAGAGAGGGAGAAAGAGTGAAGGGGGAGAGGATTCGTGATTTTTGATATAAAGAAATGAAATAGGGTAAAAATGTGAAAGTTTGAGGACATGACCATTGTAATGTTTTGGTCATTTGTACAAATTCTCGACACCCGATTAATGACTTGCTCCTCTGTTCACCATTAGCTCTATTGTCTTTTGCCCTCCCATTTCCATGGTTTACCATGTAGCACATGTTCCATAATGTATAAATCTACTTTGCGTACAATGTATCTCCTGCTATTTTCCTTTTGTATAAAACTTTTATTTTAACTAGAAACAAATTTTGTCAAACTTGCATGTTATTCATTATATTTATTTGTATGTTTCTTTGTATTGATATGAAAAAGTGGAAATAAAACAAACAAACAAAACAAAAACAAAAATTACTTTCTCTTTGCTTCTCTCTTTCTACGACTCTCATCCCCTCTTTTTCTGTTTCTTTCTCTCGCTCGCGCTCTCTCTCCCCCCTCTCTCTCTCGCAGACTCTTTCTCTCTGACTTTTTCTGTATCCCATCTCATTTTCTGCTCAATTTTGGTTCTTCCTTTTTCTCCCTCTTCTCTTCATCTTTCTCCATCTCCCCCCTGGGGAAAAAAAAAATTTCTGACATATTGTATGTATATCAACAATTTAATACGGTAAGTAAGCATATCATGTTCCATACATCAAGTATTACAAGTGCATGTACATACAAAGAAACTACAAATTAATCTGTAACATATTAAAGCAAGTGGACTTGAGTAAAGTACATGTTTAAATTGTTCATGTTTTTTTACATCGTCATACATTTTTAATCAGTAGAAGAGTAGAACAAGCGTCAAAAATAATAATAATAATGATGGATTCTTATATAGCGCTCATGTCTGTCAGACTTCACACTCCTGGCACTCCACATTCCAGCTACCATATCTTTATTGTATAAACTAAACATCTTAGCTATCGGAGTAATTCGTCTCTCAGAATTTTAAGAGCATGTGATTAGGTTCCACAATAGCTGTAAATGAGTACAATTGAAAAATTATTCATTGTGCAGTGGTTTTCAGCGCATATCAATATCACCAGAGTTAAATCAAGCCTATGTTTGTCAAATGTTTGTAGTGCAGAGAAAACTGCTACACCATGAGAACATCATAAAGGTTCACTTTTTCCTTTGAAATTACAAATTAAATTAAATGATAGATATACATACTGGATAGTGATTCATATTATTTAACCTAAAAATCAAGACTTCCTTGACTTCAATGATCATCTCATTCTACAAGAGCATCATAACATGTTGTCATAGACAATTTACATTATTCAAAATTCTTCATACTCTTTATTAAACCGTTTACCTATAGAAACATCGAGGTAACAAAAATTGAGGTGGATTTTAGGCGTTCTAGCTATACACAAATTATTTTTCCAGGTGATTGTACACTTTAAAGTGAATCTGGTCCACTTGTAAAATTCTCAATTATATGGTTTGACCGTAATACTTGATTTCCTAAGTTGCTTATTTTCGATAAAAGTATTCAGATGGCAGAACTTGAGCAAGCCCAGCAGTGTTATGAATGCCAGCTACACAAAAAGACCATCAGAATTCATGAAATGTACAGAAAAAGAGCATTTTATATCTACAGAACAGAACAAAGGTTCACAAGGTTAGCATACATATTGTCAATAAAGGAAAGCATGCTACATGTACTGCGAGCACCGCTTCAACAAATAAAACAATCGTCAGTGATGCAACTCTTCCAAGATACTTGAGCTTGCTGTACAATACTTCTACTTGATTACCGGTAGTCACTCGTATTAACCATTCAGAACCTTCCTTTTAACAAGGTAGATTCTGATTGGTTATTTACTGACTGTTTTTATTGGATCTCTTATGTAACCAAATGCCACAGGTCTGTGCAGCCATTAATATGTCAACAAAGTTGAAATATATGGGAAAATAACATCATGAACTTAAATAGTTTGATTATTTAGAAATAATCAGCTGTTGTTGACAGATAATGTGACCAATTACTAGTTAGTAAACCATTTGACTACTTAAATGTGAATTGATTAATTTCTCTCCAGACCGTGTCTGAGATCTCCATATTCATTATAAAATTCAAAAGGTAATTAATTTTTCACACCATTCACATTCATACAAAGAATCCTTTGAAGATATGTTCATTCAGTATACCTGTCTTTTTCTTTATTTTATAAATTTGTTTATTCTTGACTACTGGTATGATGTGTATTAAAAAAATTCCCTCCCCTCCAATATTAATAAAGAAAACAGTGTATAAATATTCCCTATCAATGCCTGTACGGTACCACCATGATAATTCTGCGATACAATACTGGCATGAGATCAGTTTAGAATCGAGTTACTTCAATTCCTACTCCATCATCGGTTTCCTCCTCTAAGAGCCAGCACAAGATGTAGAACAGATCCTCCATTCACTTTATAATCCGATGCTGTCTTATCATCATTCCTGTGCAACAATCAGATAAATTAAAGATAAACTTGATTTCTGGTAAAAAAATTCTTTAAAAAAAATTCTCACAAAATCAAACCAAACTTACACTGAATGTTCAAGATTACAAATAAATGTCATTTGCCAAACAATTTTAGTAGAAAATGTATACTGGCTGAGTGATGAGCAGAGAAAGATTAGGAAATCAAAGTTAGTAGCCTTGACACCATTTATGTAGTCCCATATACATTTTTCTGTGTACAGTGCTTGTTACTTTACCAAGACTGGGCCAAATTTATTATGATTTTGATGACCTCAGAACTTTGCAGCTCACACCAAGACCAGGGATGCCAACCTTTCAGAGCACAAATCCGTAATCATAAGGCTAAAAATCCGTAATTTGGAGACAAAATCTGTAATTTTCTGCGCGACGCAAATTTTTCTGCACGCTGGCAAGCGCAGCTCCCGCAGGCAAGCGCGATAGCACAACAAGTTAAATAAAAGTAACATACCTGTTCATTAGTTGGTGTTACACGATGCATTTCCATTTCTTACTGTATTCTTCTTTAAAAGTCTGTAACTTCTTGCCACGCTTCTTAGTTGTGGAAGACATGATGATTGATATCTAAATCCAACCAACATGAGTTCAGATTGTCGACGAAAATCGACGAACGCTGTGACAGCCTGTGAGAAATCCGACAGTGTACACGGCGCTAGCGTAGCGAGGCCTGGCGCTGGGCGGGCGGTAGCGGCGCGGCCAAGAGAGGTATTTCACCCGGCCCCCGCTCGCGAAGCACATGTTGTATGCACATGTATGCACTGAAAGGGGTGTGCTAGATAACAAATTGTCCAATCGGAAGCCCTGTGGGATTTCTATGCATGGATTCAAGGATGGCTGCGCTGCAATAGTCAAAAGTACGTGCTAAACCTTAAACGTGCTAAACCTTAAAGTGCTAATTTTGAAAATCTGCAAAATCTGCAAAATCCGGAATTTATGGTATGAAAATCGTACCGCCCGTAATCGGACGATTTCCCGTAGAAATTACGGGAAATCCGTACTAGTTGGCATCTCTGCAAGACTTACATGCCACATGATCAACTTTTTCTGATCCATTCCACACTATTTCTTTCACAATGCAATCGCATTACTTGTTAAATTTGAACTTGAGCAAAAATGAAGTGGAACAAAAATAGACATGTCCAGATGCAAAAGGCGTAATACTTAGTGATGTTTATTAATTAAAGTTCTTATTTGACATATCAGAATGGAAGTGTAGCTAACATTAAGTGTCATCCAGATGGTACATGCATTTACCAGCTCCAAATCCTAACAATGTAGTTCCACCTCTGTGTGATAAAATTATGATTTCTAACAATTATGTATTTTGCGTTCTAGAGGCGTCTATTTGTGCCACTAGTACATTTGGCTAAGCTACATATCATACTTGATATAAAGATATTGCATATTGTTTGTTGGTTTGAAAAGTTAATCTATTTGATATTTGAAAATGTTCAACATGTGTTGAGCAGGGCTACACACAAAATGAAACAATTATTCTAGGATATTACAAAAAGAAAAATAAATAAATAAATAAAACAAAGGGGTCAAGGGATAAAGCTGTTTTATCTTAAAGGCCGGCTGTACTAGTTCAGCCAGAAGGGATTAGACCATGCAGCTACATGTACTAGCCAGTGAGGTCACTGTGACAGGTGGCTATCTCATTAACTCAGCTCTCAATTAACATAAGAAAAAGAGGATCATGGGGGACCAACAGGCACCGATTGGGGAAGTTTTCTATATAGAGGGAGCAAGTAGCTACAAGTAGTCAGTGTGGCTTTAATGGATATTTTACAGTTCAAGGGTCATTTTGATATTCAGAAACAGATTAATATTCATTCTCAACCAAAAATTGTTTATGGAAAAAGTCATAAAATGTTTTTGAAAATGACTTAAAATACGGATCAGAGATTCTTAGAACCTTAGAACCCTTAAGCAAGCTAACGGACTTGGTGCTTTGAACACAAACATGTACATCTGTTCATACTCCTTCCACGTTCCAGTTGTACATGTTTGATTTTTTTTTTTGTGGACCACCCTATAGAGTGATTTAACTTGAAACTCTTAGCACATTTCAATAACCTCCATCATCTCTGATTATTATCATGGACTAGGCTTACTACACTGTACACATAATCATTAAAGGATTGCAGAAAGAGTACTTACATTTGTTTACCGCTGAAAATTAACCTCTGCTGTGCTGGGGGAATACCCTCCTTCTCTTCCACTCTTTCCTTTATCCTCTCAACCTAAACATATAACAAGACAAAAGTACTCAACAACTGAATACAGTTCATATTTCAACATTTTTCTGTAGCTACATGTATTAAATGATCTTTACAATTTACTGTAAATAAAATGGAGTAAATTGACAACTTTTCTCACATGTTGATTGCAGGGTTTAATAACTTACAAACCATGCATACATGTAATCTATTAAAGGCTCTTAAGAACAGAACCATCTTTTCACCTTTTTTTTTTGTCAGAGTGCTCCCTTCAGGCTACCAATGCCAAAGCCAAGATACTATCTTAAGAATCCTTTAATTATTTAATAGTTCAACAGATAAATGTAGATGAGTGCATATTATACAAATAATGAATGTTTATGAGTTCAATAGTGATGCCTCGTTGAATGGAACATTAATCTTTCAACTCATGAAAATTTTGGCACTATTGAATAAGTATTGAACAAATGAAAAACGTTCATTATTTGTTTTATATAACGTCACTACTATGGCAAACAATACGGATCGCATATGACTAAAAATACAAGCTCAATGGCGTAGTCATTCAATAGATTATTTATTGAATATCACATGACCAACAATCCTCCAATCAAATGACAAAGATCTACTAAGATGATATAACATAATCTATTATCATCCAAATTGAGTTGGTAACATGAATAGTCAATCCAGTATGATCTAAAAGTATTAGGGGGTTCCATGTGTCTGTGGCTATGCTGTATGCAAAATATGAGCTTCAAATATTACTGCTACAATTACAAAGAGAAATTGGAATTTGAATAAATTCTCAGTTAACAGTAAAACATCTTTTTGAGTACACTAGTTAACGCATGCACACTCACTCACATAGACTACACTGTATGGCACGCATAGAACTCCAGGACCAACTTGGGTTGTGTGTGATCATATGAGGGGATTATGTTATCCTTTATTTTCATCATACTCCTTATTAAACCAGACTAACCATTCACATAATAGTATTAGCCTATCAGGTAAAGTTTTTTGGGGTTGGTTTTATACATCCTAGCCATATACAAACATTATTTTGTCAGGTGATTGGGACACTTGAACTGTTGGAGAAAGGAAGTCAGTGTATAAAGCAAGCAAATAATTGTTCTCACCTTATCCATAGGTTCAATGTCGATCTCAATCTGTAGAATAAAAAGATGAAGGACATCATCATTTGACAAGGCAGACCTTCCCACTAATAAATTGCATATTAATTATGTCACATGCCGTCTGATCCTAATCATCCTACAATGTATAATGCAGCAAGTTACAGGAATTTTGTATGTGGGAATATCGATTGAAATTGTAGGAAAGTTGTTCGCTTTTATATCATTTTAAGAGCTTTTATATCATTTTAAGAGCTTTTTTGATCACTCATATTATATATAAATGTACCAGTATAATCTTAAAAAGTAATATGTGATTGTAGTGCTTTTGCTGATTTCACATTAATCAAACAACAAATGTCAGTCATTACATTAAAGGCCTACATGTATCTACAAAGGTTGGATTGTATTGCCCTTTAATTGACAATTGATGCATCCAGATGTGCACTATGTTCCAGTATGATTGCAGAGATTTAAAAAACTCACCTGAATTAAAGTCCTTTTATTAGACCCCTATGTATCTTTAAAGTAAGTTTGTAAATAAATTATAAATGAATTTGGATATTGCTCCGTTTAAGCGAGTTTTTTTACATCTTAGTAGATCTAGACTAAGAGTGATAAATAATTTCCCCATTTTAAATAGCTATTTCTGTAATTTGAGAAAATTAGATAGACCTACTTACCTCTTTCCCAGTGAGTGTCTGTTATTAATGGAAAGAAAGAGAAAGAAAAATATTGCAGTTCAATATGTAATGGATTAGATCTAGATCTATATGGATACAAATTTTAACCTGATTTTTTTTCTTCTTCTAGATCTAGAATCTATGTAATGTTAATGCCGCCTATTTTGCAATAGTGGCGCACTGACATTATTGGAAGACAGACAGTGCAGTAAAAGCTAAAACTGGTAAAAGGTCAAAGTTAAACTCAAGCCAAGGCAAGGCCAGGGACTAGTCTTGTTTATCAATCAAACCTAAATTATATTTGTAGTTGTAACTGATGAGTCAAACATTTATAAAATAAAGACTTTGTATTGTTAAACTAATAAACATTGCATTCAATTTTGCAATGACAGATAATGGTAACAACCACAAGCTAGCTAACAATTATTACTAAATTATTCAAGTTAATCAACAATAAATCTTCCGTCATCTTCATCAGACTTCCATGGATGATGACTTCTGTCTTCTCACTCAGTCTCACGGCTATCTTTTGACTCTGGCTCCTTGCTGGGCCGGGCTCGTGCACCAAAACTTGTTTACAATTTTACAGTGGATGGATTAAAAATTCAAAACAATTAAAACTTCCACCTTACCTTCACCTTGATCAACATATTCTTATCTTGTTCTCTGACTCTGCCTCTGGAAGAATACTAGGAATGGGAACGTTTAACTGTACCGCCTACAAGATATCTAATTAGTGTAGATCTAGATTTACTTTGGATTCCCGGAACACTATTTCTGATCTGTGGTGTGGAATGGGACAACGCAAAAGCGATAGGAAGAAGATAAAGAACTCTCTACGCATGCAAAGCTACTAGTACTACACTGTTCCGCTCGTTAAAACTGGCGACCACTAAGGGTTCAATAATGGAGGCTATAGTGTCTCTAAATCGTACATTCGAAAAGGAAAAAGAAAATTTTGCACGTTTCGGCTGACGGTATTTTTATTTGATTTTATTTCTGCATTTTTCCAATTATAATAACAAAATAACAAAGAACATAATTATAAACGTTTTTTTTTTTTTTTTTTTTTTTTTTTTTTTTTTACATAGTCTATGTACATATAATAACGAAACTTAATATTTCTATAACATATTATTATGCATTTGAAGTAATTGTATCATCCAAACTATCAGTTGAAAGAAAAGTGCAGGAGACCACAATCATAAGCGAAGCTTGACTAGGATGGCGGTCTCAAAAATAAAAATATAATCTTAAGGTAAAACTTAAAATGAAAAAGTGTGTAAACGTTCTTTATGTATGAGTTTGTGTATTTCAACTGCAATAGGAGTAATTCGAGATTGGATTTTTAATGTTTTAGAACTATCTTTTAATATTTTGACTAAATAATAGCCTACACCATTATTGAGGTGAAATCTTACTCTTTACTCTCATATAATTATGTCACATGTAAAGGCAACGTTTTAGGGCTCAATCCGGTATATCGATCGGAAGGCTTATCAGCAATAATGGCCAAAATGCGTTTTCACCTTTGAAGGCTTTAACAAATATTGTATGAAATTTTAACTAAATAATGACCGACACCATTTAAAATGTGAGATTTTATTCTTTATTCGGGCATAACGAGTATATTGGAATAAATGTGTTTTATACTAGGCTTTTAAAACTATCGTATGATATTTTTTTTTAATGATGCAATTTCGATTTAACGTTTACCGTCCCATGTTGATGTTTCATAAAGTTATTTCTTTGTTCCTTCATATTTAGGGTAAATAGTTAAGTGTACCCCGAGCCACTGAAGTCCCTTATTCTGTCGATACCAGCCGCGGTGGCACGTGGAGCCAGGGACTTGACCTGTGGAGGAGTATGAACCCTGTAGATATCGGTTTTAGCCCTAAATTAAATCTGAAACAAAAAGACCATGCAGACAAGAAATTTCAGCCGCCGCGTATTTTTGCCCGGGGGTCGATCTCAGTCAAACTTACTGTAAGCATGCGTGACCCAAAAAACGTGTATAAAGGGGTGTTTCTTTTAGATTGAACGCGGTCCGTCGCATTATGGTTTTCAAAAACGTCCACTTTGGGCCATTTTCAAGAAAAAGAGTACTTTTCAAAATGGTTCAAAATCCTGCTGTGCGCGCCGGTAAACGCAATTAGGCCATTAAACAAATATATATTGATGTTTAGCGTCCCCGCCCGCTTCCTTTTTTGGGGGCCGCCTCCCTTTTTTTTTTTGAGAATTTTTTTAAAAATATTATATTTAAAGAAAAAAAACATGAAAAACACTGCTAAAATGCATCTATTTCTGATTATTATTATTTTTTTAAATGCCGGCGGCCATCCTGAAAAATAGCCCGACTGGCAGGGTAACGACCATTTTGAGCGGCAATTTTGAAGAAGAAAAAAAATAGATAAAAAAGGGCTTCCTCCTTCTTATTTTTGAAAAAAGTAGGACGCTAAACATTTTTTTTGTTTTTGTTTTGTTGTGGCCTTACTTTTTTTCTAGCCCTCAGGGCCAGACCGGGGAGTAAAAAAAGGATAATAATGCCCATTATTATCAGATTAAAAGAAGTTAGACCATTATGTCAGATCATTATCAGTCAGATCAAAAGAAGGCGCAAATTATACCGAACAAAATGGTGTGATCTGTGTCGATCCGGGGGGGGAATCCCCCCCCCCCCCCCCTATATTTCAGGTTGGGGGATGGCCTGTACAATCATCCCCCCCCCCCAATAATTCACCATCACAACGACAACAAAATGAAGAGAAAAATTAATGATGAGAGCCCGATGAGAGGAGTTAATGGTTATTACTCGCAAGATGACCATCCATACACATTTTGCTATCTCATTTTCTTAATACATATAAATAGAAAACGAAGTAAATGAGACAACCGTATATGAGACAAGAATAAATTGAATTCTCGATCATACTGTTTCATCAGGAATTGATGGATTTATTCAATTTATTCAATCAACAGCATCATAGAAATGCAGTGCGCCAAATGCAAAGCCGCATCGTTAAAAAGCAACGAGCTAAAATGTCAAGCGCGAAGCGTAAAAGTGCACAAAAAAGTAGAGAGTGGGAGAGAGGGATAATTAGAGACAAAGAGGACACAGGCGCGAGCCAGGGGGGCGGGGGCGGTCGCCCCCCGCTCCCCCCTAAAAAAAAACGCAACCCCCCCCCCCCCAGAAAAAAGAGAGAGAGAAAGAAGAAAGGAAGAAGACGTAGGAAGAAAAAGGATCAAGGGTCGAGAACAGTACAACGAATCGTCTTGTTTCTCTAATAATGTAATGAAACGTCAAAGCTTCCGCGCTTCGCGCAGGAAGGGGGGGGGGGACTGAATTCAGACAAGGATTAAGAGTCGAGAATGGTACAACGAATCATCTTTTTTCTTTCTTTAATAATTTAATGAAGCGTCAAAAGAAACTGAATGTAGACAAGGATTAAGAGTCGAGAACTGTACAACGAATCGTCTTCTTTCTTTGAATAATTTAATGAAACGTCAGAGCTTCCGCGCTACGCGTGGTGGAAGGGGAACTTAATTCAAACAAGGATTACTGAGAGTCGAGAACGGTACAAGGAATCGTCTTCTCTCTTTAATAATTTAATGAAACATCAAAGCTTCCGCGCTTCGCGCGGGGGGGGGGGGAAAACTTCCCCTCCCTGTACCCACCCCCCTAGGGAGCGCGCTTCGCGTGCTCAGTACCCCCCCCCCCCCCAAAATAAAAACCTGGCTACGCGCTTGAGAGGATAACCTATAGGTAGCAAGCCCATGTGGGACCTGCATGGGTCCCATTTTCTCTGAAATGTTATCTTTATTGAGGGTGACTTGAAAAAGTTGATAACTTGGAAGAGAGGGGTGCAGCCTGCCACACGCTTGTATCCTTGGTTGCTTTGATCCATTGCCGAAAAGATTTTGGCACCTATCACCCCCCCCCCCCCCCCCCCCCCCCCAACCACGGATACAAATCGACACCCTTGGTCCAAGAACTCCTGTTGGCTTAGAAAGTTCGCGGCGAACTTTCTAAAGGTTTTCTGATTTTCTTGAATTCAACCAAAAATCCGCAAAACAATTTGTATTGCATCACGTGCATAAAATATATCATACTAGGTCGAATCATTATATTCGATCCAACTTCGATCTTGTTACTGACTTACATAATACAAGAGATAGCCGATTCAACTTGAACTTATACCAGAAAGATAAGGCCTAGCATCCTCCTTGGTCCTAGTATTGGAAATTCGTTTTATTACACAGTGGCATCAGGGGCGGATCTAGCTTTTTGCTAAGGGGGGGGGGTTTGACCAAAATAATGACGATGCTTCGCATCGTCCTCGAGCCGCGAAGCGGCGAGCCGATTTTTTTGGGGGTGTTTATTTGAACCCCGTAAGTGATGTTTTCCTGGCATCTATTAACACAATGGAGACCATAAAAAGCAGTGCATGATAACGTCTTTTTAAATCAAGTAACAGTTTAATACATAGTTATATCCAGAGTTATCATGTGTTTGGTTAAGTTACCAGATGAGTTGAATATCTTTTCACAATATTTGCACTTGAAAGGGTTTCTCTCCAGCGTGCGTTCTTTTTTCTTTCTTTTTTTCTTTCTTTTTTTTTCTTTTTTTTTTCCTTTTTTTTTTTGGGGGGGGGGGCCGCCCAAGGGGGAGGTTTAAACCCCCTAACCCCCCCCCCCCCCCGTAGATCCGCGTCTGGGCATAACACATTGGAAATCCCTTCCTCATGATAATTATAAAGGAAATAGAACACTTTGCTCATTTTAAGAGGAAATTAAAGGGATGCCTAACACTTGAGAGTCAGAGAAGAGAAGCGAATGACATGTTAAGGACCCCTATGAATGTAATTGTTATTCTTCTACCGGTTCATACTTTTTCATTTTGTATATGGTTTTGTACGTTATAGAACTTGTATATATTCATTATCATCATTATTATCTTTAATAAGTTTTTTTCTTCTTATCTGTCTGTAAATATTACTATTTTAACTTATTAATTTTGTACATGTTTGTCGGGGACCCCACTGGAAATAAGCTCTCGAGCTTTCGTGGGTTATCCTTTTCAAGCTGACTTAATTTTGATCTGTTATCCTCGTATATTGTATGTTGGAAGCTTGGTGAATAAAATTCAATCACTGATTCAATTCAATCAATCATAATCTCAACTTGAAATTGAAATTGAAATTGAAATTAGACGTTTTCAACGTTTTCAACGCTTTCAAAGGTATTTGTTCTGCCCATCGCCTGGCCTGCACTCCAACACCGATACGGGCGAATTTTCATGGATGTGAGCCCTCTACGTTTATCATTACACGCTGGGGGGCTTCTATCAGCTTGCGCTTTCATCTTGCATGCAACGATCATTGCTTTCTCACAGACAAACCACTTATTATTCCTTAATTGCCGCTTTCGGACATTTCAACTTCATTTTGTCTAAATTTATTTCATTTACGATGGATGAATGGGTAGATGATGTCCGTCATTGGCGAGTTTTGCGTGCGTTTTCGGCAATCGAAGTTTGGGAGACGCCGTTGTAACGGTGTCCCACATATTCATTATCGTGTATGTTAACATGCAGATGATTTTATTGAATTGAAGAGAGTGAGAGACGGAATGATTTAGAGTTAGAATATAAATAATTCAAGGAATTTTAGCTAGCTGGAGCAGAGTTGTGAGTTCGATCTTACGGTACGGAGGCACTCTCACCACACCGCCAGTAGATGCGGGCCTAAGTACGAACGAGCTCTCGCTCATTCAACTTTCCCATTCAGGTGCTATCCAGAAGCCCCCCAGCTGCCCCCCCAACTGTAGCGCCACTTACGGCGGCTTGCGTGGAAGGTCGCCCAAAGTGTATTTGTGTTATGGATTTTATAACATATTTACAGCAGCCTACTATTTCGAATGCGATAAACTCGCTGATCTCCGAAAAGCGGAGGGACAACAACAGAGAAGATATGCCACGTTTTATTTTCACACTTGATTCTTGTAAAAGCTTTTATCTATTTTTTTTCTCTTTAT
>JAVYIG010016528.1:0-30725 GCA_035222895.1 Strongylocentrotus droebachiensis | reverse complement strand
TACCATTTATAACACCAATCAAGATTCTAGAAAGTGCTAATTATTATATAGAACATACAAATAATTACATGGTGAGAATATCGAAATAGCAAAATAGAAACCACAATAACAACTGAGCTGGACAAGCTACCCCTTGTTTACTGTTACGCCTGTCAGTAGTAGGGCTGCTACTGATTTGACCTGAACAACAGCAACAAAAATTGATTAGGTCACACTTCAAATTATTAAGACCACTTTCAAATACACGCTATGTCCAACTTAGTGTTTTACAAGTTGTGGCAATAAAAAGCAAATATCATAACCAGAATAATGTTAATCTCTTACAAGCAAAGAGAGAGGTAACCTAATACTCAGTTAAAAGCAATTTTAAAAATGTATTATCTAAACATAATTTTCCTTTTGGGAAAAACAACTATTATTTTCCAAGAAAATTTAACATCCGGGCAGTGCCTCCATTTGTTACACAGGCCTTATATGCCTGCGCCGGTTCAATTAATTAAGATTAGAAAACGCGGAGATCCATTAAAATACATAAGTCTAAAACATATATTTTGTGCCAATGATTCCAAAGAGGTATTTATTAATATTCAGTGTCGAAGGTACACCGATAATAAATTCCCAGTGTGACAACTGGCATCTTAATTTCAAACAAACAATCATATATTACAAAATAGCTTACATGCAAAGCTTTACAATGTGGTATACAGGTACAATAATGATAGAAAAGGAACAAAGTAAACTACACTGTACAGCAGAAATACATCAAGGAATAGAAGAAAAGAATAGATGTTCATATAAAGTACAAATGATAAAACACGAGTCGTTTCGTCAATAAGCACTAAATACATCGATCAGGCGGAGAGCGTTGCCTGAACAACGACAGCAGTCCCAACTCTTGTCCCGAGGAAAATGGAACTGGAACCATGGTGGACCCATGGTGGAACGCTGTTAAGAAACAAAACCAAGGCAGGTCTTAAAAAGCTGAGACATAGTAACTTCTGGGGGAAGTTACATCACACGTCTATCTGCCTTGAAGTCTAAACTTGCTCTCCTACTTTAATCAATAATAATTCTCCTTTATATGCAATACAGCAATTCAACAAGAGTATTTATCGTCTCACAAGTAGTACTTGGGCTATCACTAAACTATCTAATGATGAGTATTTTACAGTGACTGAAATAACTATAAACATGTCTGGCTTGTGGAAAGTAGTATCTTCATTCATACACAGTCACAACCATCTTGTATAAAAGGTCAATGGATAAACACATTAAAATATAATACAATGAGTTTCCAACGCAAGGAGAATCACACTAAACAATATCATACAATTAATTCAAATTGTATGAGGAACTTGTGATATCTCTATAATTTACTAGTTAAGAATAAGACATGAATATACTTTTAGGAAGGTGAGTGTTCGCTTACCTGTTAAGAAACAAAACCAAGGCAGGTCTTAAAAAGCTGAGACATAGTAACTTCTGGGGGAAGTTACATCACACGTCTATCTGCCTTGAAGTCTAAACTTGCTCTCAACGAGAAAGCCAATCTTCCTCCCAAACCAGGCAAACAACCCCACTATTCCCTATCCCTAAGACAAAGGGGTACCAGCAAATGTATCCACTGGTCATTCATGAATTATGTACTCTACGAATAAAGGAAGTGGTCTGGGTTTAAAACATAAACAAGGCCTATAGAATAGGGGTCTCTTTGTTCCCATCTCTTTGTTTCACCAGTGGCATATACCAGAGAGGTGATCTTAATAGAAACATAGTTTAAAGGTACAATTTAAATAGGGGTTCAACAATTTAAAGTAATATAAGCTTACTCAAAAATAGAATATAGGTTTACTCAAAAAAATAGAATTTACCTTAATAAACAGGGTCTGACAAAAGTATTTGACTTGTTCTCCTTAAATAATCCTACCAGTGCAATTGGTTCACGCCCTGCCATGTGCAATATCTCTTTGTTGGTTTTCATTCGTTTCCAGGATATTTTCATCATTCTTCTGTAAATCCAAATTTCAAAAGATGTTATTCTATTTTCCATGGCCTTGCTTATTGTTAATGTTTCTGCTCCATACAATAGGACAGACCATACATAACAGCTTACTAGTCTCAAACGAAGCGCAAATTTGACTTTTCAATCTGTGAATAAGTCATTCATTGTCAGAAATGTATTCCGAGCAATTTCTATTCTTCTTTTTATTTCTGCTTCGCATCTGGCATCATCTGTGATATATTGTTCTAAGTAAATGTAATTACTGACCCGCTCAATGATATGTCCATCGAGTTTCAAACAGATTCTAGGCTTATTCTCTGTTCTACTAAAAATCATAGACTTAGTTTTCTTGACATTTATGCATAGACCAAACTCTTCACTTTTGACTTTTACAATATCCAATACATGTTGTATAAATCTGCTTCATATTTTGACACCTCATTATTTGTGATACTGGCTTTCTTTCTATTTTTCTTTAAAAGTGGGCTGACATGTAGGCCTCTTAATAAGAATTGTTCCTGTCTGACTGTCAATTTGGGAATATGACATTTTCCAACAAACGCATAAATAGTATAATTTACTAAAAAGTTATGAAAATCCCGGAAATTTATGTCATTTCACACCATTTGTAGATAGATAAAATCGAATTAGAAATAAACTAAGTTTGAATTTTTGTTCCCTTTTGCTCTCCTCTTTCCTTTCCCTTCCTTCTCTCTTTTTCTTGTGGCGGAGGGGGGGGGGGGGGAGGGGCCTCGGAGGCAAGGCCCTTTCGCCCCACCCCCGATATCCTTCTTTTCCCCTTTTTCTTTTCTTCTTCCTCTTCTTTCTTTCCTTTCTCTCCGCTTTCCCTTTCCCTTCTTTTCCTTCTCTCTCTCTCTCTTTTTTTTTTGGGGGGGGGGGGGGGGGAAGGCCCCCTCGCCCCCCTGGATCCGCATATTGCTCCGGTTGTCTCATTTTCGCCAGTACAAACGTAGCTAATTCGCCGTCTATAGAACGTATATAGCAGACGGCAATCGGCGGATCAGACGATTTTGTATGTGAGATTGCTTTGCTAAATATAAAATACAAGAACCTTTTCCATATCTTTAAACTATCATTGATATCTGATAATTAAACAGTTAGTAAAATAAACCTACCAAACTACATAATACAATGAAATACTTGACTGAAAGTAGGGGAGTTTGATGTGGTGCACAATTGCACCCCTCTGTTAATAATCGAATAGTCCATGGTGTGTCATGAATATTCATGTTTTTGCTTACCTCGGCAAAATGCTTGCATATACTAAATGGAACAATTACGGTGGGGGGGGGTTGGCTGAAGTGGACATAATCAACCAAGCAGAACTGATCTATGATAACTCATGCTTCTTATCTTTCGTGTGCTTGACCTATAATCTTACAATCGCGTGGTAAATTGCGTCCAAAGTTCGACTTGTTACACATGCGTTATATATGCAATGGCGAGCTTGCGACCTATTTTGATCAAATTACGGTGGGTGAACTTTCAAAAGTCAATGGGACATGAGGGTTCCAATGAAAGAGCTAGTCAACGAACAGCGGGGTGGATGTGCTTTTCGTTTAAACAAAAATGAATTTGTAACGATTTTTTTTGTGGTATAAGTCCATAACATGTTTATAGGCTGGTGGACTCTGACGATAGGAGGCGTTCTCAAATGAGACTAAACGGAGCTATATGCGCCTGTCATAGCCTACAATATTGCTCAAATATTTGGAATATTGGCATAATGAGGAATGAATGAAGGGTCTGGGGTGATACCAGAATAATTATGGGTTTCTTCAGGAAAATATGAAAAACATTTTTCTTTTTTATCAGGTCGGCTTGATATCTGTGATAATCATAAACAAAGTTATATTTTCCTTCTGCATCGTTATACGTTTTCAAAATGTCTGATAATCAAATAAGTAAAAAGATAAACAATGCGCTGGCAATTCTAAATAGTATTGATTCGGTCTCCTAGTTTTCAGTAATTAAATCTCTGGTGATTTGCCAAGCTATTATGTGGCCAAGGTAACATGAATTTGATTACGTAAGACTACAATGACTGCAAAATCTTGATCAAGCTACTGGGTTCGTTCAGGCCTAAACTGTTGCAATGAATAGTATGATATAATTACATATACTGATAGGATAGGCAATCGTGTGTATGTAAGAGGATCAAACGGCACTGCCATTGTAGTAATAAGGCATTCATCTCAATCTGCCTCTCCCATCCCAGGAGAGGTAAATGGTTACCCGACGGGGAAAAAATTCTTGATTACTCGTGTAGGCCTACCGTACAGATCACGGTAGCTCGACTAAGCCAGGGTAAAATTAACTACGATACTTTAGTATCCAATGCATCTGTATTTCATCATTATCACAATCCCTCTCATTCATACCAATATTATCATTTTCATCATCATTATCTCATCATAATTGTAATCATCATTATCATCATTAGTATAATCATCATCATCATCGTCATCATCATCATCATCATCATAATCACCATCACCATCATTTTGTTCACCATCATCATATTAGTTTGAATAAAAGGATATGTAACCTTCGGAAATCAATAAAATCATTTCATATGATAATTATATGATCACACATTTGAAATACTAATTTCCGACTCATAAAGAGATAAAACTCTGAAACAATAATACAATTAGGGAGTATTATTTTTCGTTATCATCAGTTTCTAGTCTCTTTTTTTCTTCTTCTTGGGTTGGGGTGGGGGGGGGGTAAAACTCTCTGAAATAACTACATGCAGCTCAAAAAATATCCCAATCTTCGATGACTTTCCCTCTCCTAGAATACATGTAGAACAAAATAATACGTTTTAAAATAAAAGATTCAAGTTTTTGTCCTGAAAAGAGATGCTTTAGAAATACTGATAGTGATAAAGGAGAAATGAAGATGGAGAAAGAGTGAGAGAGAAAATAATAAACACCAACAAAATAAAATCACGAAACTGAATAAATTTAGTTACCTTATGCACTATGAGTCCGGTGATTCCAGTGTCTTCTGTTTGCCTTTATCTTGGAAACAAATAAGAAATCCGAGCCCGTGCTTCGCTGTACCCTACACCAGAATAGACAACCAACCTGTTGAACGCCAGAACATAATATGCTGCTTATTATGTATTGCCTTCTACACGAGTGAGTGGTATGAGAGAGCGCGCGTTCTGCACTGAATCCAATGACCGGGGTAATAGTATATTTGTAAAGCGCTTAGAGACATTTGTATTAAGCGCTATATTTATTTATTTTTTGCTCAAAATAGGGGGGGGTGTAAAAAAAAATTGAGCTGAACCCCCCCCCCCCCCCCCCCCGTTGAGCCCACCCCCCAAAAAAAATTGTGCTCACTCCCCCCCCCCCCCCCCTCCCCCCCCCCCACTGTTATTCGGCCGGCTAGCTGTGTCGCCGCTAAATATTTTTCTGATGGAGAAAAAAAAATCGCACTACCCCCCCCCCCCCCCCCCTCCTCCTTCGCCGCCGGCTGGATCCGCCCCTATTTGTTTTACCTATCGAATCTTATCTGGCATGGGTTAATGTTAACGTTCTCCTATTCATACAGCCCGGAAATGTATTTGTTAGAGATGGAGACCCAACTGGCAACAACTTATTCCAAGCAGCTGCCGTTTTCTATGGTTGCACAATAGAATCTACTGGTGTGCTGTTACCTTTGATGTCCGAGGTTCGAAGCCGCCAATATCATTGGAAAGCTTGAGAAGTGATTTTTGTCACAAATGAATATCCTTAATATCTCACTTTTTATTTGAACTAACAAGGGGAAAATCGAACATGTGATAAAATATGAATACAAAAGCCTAATTGTGTCAAGAAATGTGCTTACATTGTATGATAGCAGCTTTAATTTGTGAAAAATAGTAAAAAGTCCTAAAACCTGCAATTTGACACTTTTCAGATTACTCGCATTTCTTTATGATGTTATATGTCAGATTAGTGCCCACACATGCCCAGTCGAGTAATTATGATTAATATTTCAGAAAAATTTGCTCCATTTCCTTTCGCTTGCCTCCTGTATTGAAGGTAAGCACTGTGTAGTATGTACTGCTCGTATTATCAGCCGAGTGGTAGCAAAAAGCAATTATCATTACAAAAGAATATTTCCCTTTGAAAGTGGCCGTTAGTTCGCAGCTAGGCAGGAATCTTTTGTCTACGTATCTGCAAGGAAGATCCAGTTAAGCACATGCCTGACATATTTTCTCCCGGCGGCATCGAAGATGATACAAAGAAAATGAGCTAGATATATAGGACATCATCTCTTAAAACTTCTTTCTTTTACAAACATTTTTATTGAACGCTGGTGGATAAAATTGCAATAAATATGAACTCAGAACACATAATTTGATTATTTTTTATTCAAACTTGTAATCATTGTCATCGTCATCATTCTGGCATCTACCTGCTTTATTCACTTTCTTGTCTGTGTATTAACTACAGCTAGATTTCGTATTGTTTGATAGATTGAGTAGATACCACAGCCTGCCGGTCTTTACCAACAAAGTCACCGCATCCATGTAAAATGAACGAATCGGGCATGTTTGTTTGGTGGTGTTGTCGTGGAATGTTGTTCTATTTTCGATCTCTTTTAAAAACAAAATCGAATACATTAAGTGCACAATTAAGATACAAAATAGTGCAAAATTATATTACATAATACCTAATTAAATTGCACTATAACCTCATCGATACAATATATAAAAGTAATATAATACAAATATAAAAGCACAGTAGGTCCTACTTCCATAATGATTTGTTATTACATTTTCATTTAGAATAGTCAAAGCCTTGTTCTGTTATTGTGAGAAAATAATATTTTATACAATCATGTAGTAGTTAAAAAAAGAAAAGAACCCAAGTCCTAAAAGAAATTAAAATTAAAGAAAAGGATTAGGACGAGAGATGCGTCGTCCCCCTTTCATCAAGTATCCAGTGAATGAGCCGATATTTAATTTAAACCTTCACCCCACATTTCAGTTACCATTTACCTGAAGAATAAGTAGCCGACATCTTGGACATTCCTTTTTTTCAACAAACCGTATTTGAATATTCAATTTACATAATCCCTACCTGGGTATTTAGTAAATCAATGAGATGTTCAACTAATCTTACAATAAGTGTAGTGTGGGATTAAGGTTTTTATTCAAAGTCACAGATGTAAAAAACAAAACAAAAAGTTTGTAACATGGAAATTACAACATGTACCATCACCCCATCCTGACTCCCATGAACACACCACTGAGTCTACCAGGGAAAGACAATGCTACAATAAAAAATGCAATTCCTGTTCACTCATGCATTAAATGTTAATCCCATAAACCACAAATTACACTCAGCAAAGCCAAACTCATCACAATTGATCATAAATTGGTCATATCATGCTCAATTCCGTAAGCTCCAAAGGATTTACCTCTCACAAATTGGAAGGCTAATTCCTGCGCAACCTAATTTTCATACCCTTTACAAAAGTGAGAAGTGCTCACCCAAGCATGAATTATTTTCGGACTTTTTGGTGTCATATAAAAGTCGAGTTTATGAGCTTTCCATACATATAAAACTTCTCCCCAGAATCATATATTTATTATTCGGTAGCCATTTCAAAAGTGTATAGTTTTTATTGGGACGCACTGTAGTTGTCGATTCGAATTCAGCGAGCGCGCTCGTTTAATTAAATCAAAACCGTGTAAGCATTTTAGGAAGTTAGAGGCAATCTAAACACTTGTGACCAGTTCATTTGTATGGAAGCAGTAAAATAAGAAAAACAGAATGGCGAAAGTTTGAAATAAGAGCACATTTATATATATATATTTATATACCTCACTTAAGAAACCCAGCCATTGGTCGAAATTGCAGTCGTGATTTTAGCCATTCCCGTAAATAAACCAAAAATGCCAAACTTATGTTATAGTTCTAGAGTAAATCAGTAAAATCTGGGCACTAAATTCCAGTTACCGGGAAAATAGTTCAATCTTGCTGAAATACCCATGTGTTCACGTGTTAAAATCTGGTCTGGGTGAGCGCGGATAACATACATTGTGTGTGTGCGAATTGGTCGCTTAATATTTAGATTTGTTAATATGACGACCGGCGATGTCGATCGTACTACTAAATCCGGCCTAGATTCTACTTATAGTTTACAAACAAGGCAAAATGGCTGAAGAAACTCTTCCTAGATTTCAACTTCTTGATGATGATCAATTGCAAGACTTGATTAATTCTGCTGACAGCAAGAACACCAAAGGGTATGTGAAATTCTCCATATTCGAAGATTATTTAGGTCTAGATCTAGGCTACCTAGTACCTGCAAGTTATCAACACAGACCTCGATAGCGTAAACAAATTTCCAAATTCGGAGCTGGACAACGTAGATCTAGACCAATGTTAACTATTAGATTCGGACTTCAGCGTCATTTCCTCAATTCTAACAATGTCGACATCATATTGAATTAAGCATGAAGATTTTTTTCCAATTCGACGAGAGTTTTTAAGTGTTTTTCAGCAATGCCTCAACAAGAAGGAAAGGGAGTTGTGACTCACAAACCAGCTATCTCAGCAGAAGACATGGACAAAATCCAAGGTTTGCTTGATTTGGATGATCCTCTAGGTCTTCAGGACAAGGTATTTATTGATGTTATGACACTCAACAGCTTCGAAATTTAGTTTGTGAGGAAACAGGCCTAGGGGGAAAATGCTACATAGATTCATAGAGCCGTAGAGGCTAGATATTGACTAGTCTAATTCTCAAAGATACACTCATAAAAAATAAGCGGGGGGAAAGGGGGGGTTGGATGCTGGAGAGGAGGACCATTAAATTTTTTTCTTGCAGGGGCAAAATTTTAAATATATATTGGGGGGTCAGGGGGGCCGGGCCGGTAGAATCGGCCCGTGGATCCGCGCCTGTCCTGACCTGCCTCCTAATCGATACATCGATAATTGGTACCAGCGCGGTTCTCGGGGATCGAGCCGTCACTAAGGATAGCGCTATCAATCGGCTTAACGCTTATAGTCGGCGGATAAAAAAAAAATCAATAAAAGGGTCCAGAACTAGACGATACATAAGGCGGAAGCTGCACACCTTCATCCCATATATCGACACGCACCATCAACAAGATCATTAGTCTAGTTCTAGACCCTATATTGATTTTTGTTATTCGCCGACTATAAACGTTAAGCCGAGTGATGGCGCGATCCTTAGTGATTACCGGCGGTTTGTGGGGATAGCGCAAACACTAAGGATCGCGCCATCACTCGGCTTAACACTTATAGTCGGCGTATACAAAAAAAAATCATTAAAGTTGATACTCTAAGCAAATAAATGTCCCTTAATTTGTTACCTACGGCAAGTATATGTTATGTTTAAGTTTTTCAATTACTTAGTATATCACAAAAAAATTCTGTCTACTCGAAATCCTCAATTGAAATGTCTAAAATATCCGCCTCTCTTTGCATAGAAAATCAGTCACGGCGCTGGTCTACTATTTATGACCTCACGTCCGGGAGAGAGTATATTCACGTACCCGGATGTTCCATAGCAAACATGTGCAGAGTGATACGATTTTCTGCATATTTTTGTTTCAAAGGCTGAAAAGTCTAATAAATCATAATTCTATGTGCAATTCTTTACCTTCCCCTAGTACTTCATAGTATTAATATCAATTCCCCTTTTAAAAATTATGACATATACATGCCAACGATGTGCTATTAGTCGATATTTTCACCATGTAATTTTTGTTTTGGTGTTGAAATCGGCCCAGGCACGGAGTGAACAGTAGCTGTCTACCCATGCACAGTTCATTACCATACACTACAGCGATCTCCCGATGGTTTCTTCTTCCTTTTTCCCATGTCTTTCGCCTTCCTTGGACCTGAACATCCTTCATCTACCAATTCTGACACCGGTAGTCAGGAGCAAGTCTTTGTTAGTTGTTTTTCTTAGCTGGCAACGTCGCTTTCATTCTCTTGCAATTGCCGATATAACTAGCGCACGTACGTTCCATCACAAGCAAGCAGCGCCTAGAGCAGCGGCTTGGTCTTACCTCCCGATTCTGCTCGCTTCACGAACGTTCATGCAAGAGCCGCATCACTCGCCAAAATATTATAGAGGAAGCGCGCTTGCATGATCTCGTTCAAGTTTGATATTTTACAACATAAAAATAATGTTTAACTGGTACTGTATCCTTTTTTGAGGCAGTCACACACATCTATGATAAGTACTATCATAGTTCTAGACCTATTCGTTTTACAAAACTGCTCATGTACATCTGATGACAATATAATGCATCCGCCTATTCATAAGTGCACGATTTAACTTTAATTCCTAAGCAGTAAACTCGTCTTAAATCTCTACCAAATAGGTGAATATGAGGATATAAAAAGAAATCAGCGACTGGAAAATGTTGCTTCGTTATTCTTCATTCAAATGAAAACAGAAAATCCATCAAATATACTCCTTAACAACAACAAATCTAAGCTCTGACAGGATAGCATTTACGTAGGGATATCACTGCCATTCACTCTCACTGAGCCCATGACTCCCGTTCGTGACGTCACGGATAGAGGCCCGACTCTACGTGCACTTCCGGGTTTCAGACTTAGATATTTTGGTAGAGTTTACTCGAATAAATTCATTATTCTAAACTTGTTTTGTCGGGTGGACACCATTTGGTGTTATTATGGGGGTTAAAAGCTTTCTATTTATGTAATTATCTCAGTATTTGGGATTGTCTTAGAGTATCAACTTTAAAGGGTCCAGAACTAGACTATACATTGGGCGTAACCTGCACACCTTCATCCTATATATTGACACGCACCAAGCTCATCATTTTGTACTGAAATCTGTGTATTAGGGCTGAAATTAAGTACATTGGCCATACTATGTAATCTTTGTTACATGTACAGCTCAGGTTGATGACGGTTGTGTGCTTGTTAAAGTGACTCGGTAACATTTTTGAAGATTGATGAAAAGATTGCTAAATGTTTGAATAAAATGTTACCGATTATATTCCTTATACTGTACTAAGCCTCTGACATGCAAAAAAATCCTGAAAATATTCTCAAACCACGAAGATATCTATGGTTTTCTTTGAAGGTCTCAATGTATGACACTCTCTAACAGTGATTAACAGTAAATTCTCCCAACCATATTTGAATCTCCACAACCGTTTTTCCATGAAAAGTAAGACATAAAACAGGCTATTAAAAATCTGTCAGCACTTAAATGTCTGGAATGGTTTGTAGAGCCAATTTATTGCCTTGTGGCAGTTTACATTCGCCTAAAATGTAATTAAATTGTAATAGTATAGTTGGGAGAATTAAGGAATCGATCAGATCAGTTTTTCCCAATTTGTATCATTAATAATGGTCCGTTTTCACTCAAATTTTCAGATTATCTTAATTGTACATCTAGCATTGAAGTCACTACCTTAGCACCATTTTCTCTCATCTGAACAATGTTACCAAGTCCCTTTAAACATGTATGTATCTGCAAAAATATTGTTCAGTATTATTGACTCATATATGCGAAACGCTTTCATCCAGTGATTGTTCAGATAAATAAAAGTACATGTACATAATGATGATAAATAAGATTATTTTATTCATGTAGCTTTACACATCAAGCTCAGTGCAAAGTTTATTTTTGTTCATTACATACATTGTGAAATAATTGTTTGGTAATGTTGCTTGATTATTTCATGTTCAGATCTAGCCCGTTTCTAGACGTCTGGCACTTATAAGGGAGTTTACAGATAGCACATGGTACGAATGACCCCAAATATCCACAGATCTTGTACACATGGATAAGTTCCACTTTGAGCATCTTAGAATAATAACTGCCAAAGTCTTAGATGTGCTTCATGAATACCTTTTGTTTGACCTCTTGGAAAGGATAGTTCCACCTGCGTATCATAGAATGTAACGTTGGTGCATAAATGAATAATATTACATAACTTTCATGAGCGCATATCCAGTATTCATCTCTGTGGGTTTTACCATTTTGGTACAAATGACCTTTATCTGCCCATGCGCAGATTGTATCTATGAACTGGCTTATTCTTCGGATTCAGAGATTGTTCAGTTAAGTTTGCATGTTCCATTATATTATGATGAGTAATACAGTGCAAAGTTTACTTTTTATGTACATTGCACTTGTAACCAAATTCTTTGGTAAATATGTTTGATTATTCCATGTATAGATCTAGCCCATGCCAAAGCTTCTGAAATTCGGACCTACGGTTACAAGGTCACGTGACCTTTTGTCTTTGCATGTCAGCCCGAAAATCGCTCATTTTCGTGATTTGTGTACAAAACCTATGGAAAAGTCATTTTTCCTAAAAAAAATCAAACATAGGTAATTGGGTCTTGTTAAGAGTTTAGGTGGTTGTTTTAGGATTCAAAATAGTTGAATTGTAGTAAGAAATGAAATAAAACAACAAAAACAATATAATACATGAGTAAAAACAAAAACAATGAAATACATAAGAAATTATAAAAACAAGAGATAACATAAGGAATAAGCTGGCTCTTCCATTTTTTCTTGTTGTATTATTATTCAGAATGGTCTAATAAATATAGGTAGTGAAAAGGAATGCTTAAATATGAATAATCTATGATTTATGGGTAAAAATGTGACCTTATTTGCATAAATTACCATAAATATGCAAACGAGTGAATTTTTCAAAAATTTGAAATTATCATAGTATTCTATACACTTCACTCGACATGCGTGCAAATTTTCGCGGAGATCGGCCTCTTCACGGCCGAGATCTTATGGGGGCCATAATGCCCCCCCCCCCCCCCCCCCGCCGTACTATGACTTTAAATAGCCCGGCCTGTTTAGGGTTAACACAGGGACCACCAGGTTCTAGTAAGCAATGGGTTAACATTGTAGTTGGGTTAGATTTTGCTGGATCCTGACCCATATTAAAACATTTACACCCCCATGTTTATAATTTCGCAAAGAGGAATAAATTGCGATTATATACGTTAGACTTTGATTTGGGCTAAAAAATGAATGGTTTTCAAAGCTTTCATTTTCATTTTAAAAAAAAAAACATTTTAAACGTGGAAATTGAATTATTTACAGGATTCGTATAATGAATATTCTTCAATATTAAGTAACGCCAGGTATTTACTAGGATATTTCAAAACACAGAGCGCAAAAAAGATGATAAAATGAAGGGGATATCGTCGTTTGAAAATGTACCTTCTCGGAACGCCTGCTGTTAGCCTGGTAATCCGAAACTAATTTCTACGGGACATATATTTAAGTTGCCTATGAATAATGTGAACCTATCCGCTCCCTAGCTACGAATATATTATCTACGGCTTCCGTTACGTGGCATGTCGACCACTCCTATAATCCAGGTTCAACATTTGAACGTAAAATTGGATGTGAAGATGATGTTATAAGGCGTCCATTGAGTAACGGGACCTTGTCACCTGTTACACGTACTGTCTATTTCGGGCGCTAGGCGGCCTAAATCAAATACTTTTTCAGGATTGGATTGGACGAACCATATTTCTATTTTGAGGATAAAATGGCCATAGCAAGATCTAGTGTGTGGTCTTGGGGCTATGTTATTGTTGTTAGCAAATTCGTGGTAGTTTTTATTGACACTGGCTTGGCGAAATCTTTCGGTGTTCTTATTCCTACAATGGTTGAGCGTCTGGAGTCAGATTATGCTACTGTAGGATTGATATGTAGCTTGCCTGCAACGCTGATGTACCTCTTATGTGAGTAAAATTGTTTTATAAACAGGCTTTTAAGAGTAGTTGTAGTATGTAACTAGTAGTAATGATGATAATGATATTTATACTACTACCAATGATGATGATCATTATCATCCCCATCAACATCATGATAACAAAAATAATGCTAATAATATTAAAGATAATAATGATAGTAATAATATGAAGGCCAATAACATCATCATCATCGTCATCATTGGGCAACATTATCAACAACTAACATGGTATCTGATGTTGTTGCATAGTAGTAGAGGGAGTAATAGTAGTTGATTGTCTTGCTGCAGGCATACATTGTCATTACCAGTAAGAATATAATAGTGACTTAAAATGGTAATTGCAAGAAATGGAAAACCAGACGTATAGATGTCCCATGACATATCACACATTTTCAGTGCCTGTTTTTAATCTTCCCTTGAGTTCTTTCTCTTACTTCACTACCGTCAGGCTAAATGTATAATCTATTGCCTCACTCTAAACCCCGCGTATGGATTTATGTTGATGACAAATGCAGCGGTACAAAAATAAAGGAATCTGTCGCTTGTAAACAAAATGTGCTTGTGCAAATCATGTCCATCTTGTGATCTCACACATCTCAGCAGCATTCGGAGAGCTCTTCAGGTGCTATGTCGGGGCTGTATTTAAGCATTTTGTAATTTATAATAATCATTACTTCGAATGTTTCCAAGCATTGAGTTTTGATAACCTTGTCGAATCAAAGTTTCAACTTTGCAATAATGAAAATAAAGTTAGTTTTTAAAACCAATGAATATCTACTTTAACAATTTTTCCAGGTGTGAAAAACTTCTACCGGACTAAAGGAGCTAACACTCCCATTCTAACATTGTTTGAATGATTGTCCACATCACAATCAAGCCTTACACTAGTTGTAGACCAAATCACCCACTGCACCTTGTGGAAACCATGATAAACAATGGAAGCTATGACTTAAACAATGTGAAACACTTCAGTGAGCATGCATGGGCATGAATATATAAATAAAAGTACATGGACACTGTATGCAGAGAAGCTTTAAAAGCCGATGCTTACACTAGTTGCAGACCTACACCTGAATGGTATATTCATATTTAAATCAACCACTGCACCTTGTGGAAGCCATGATAAACAATGGAAGCTATGACTTAAAAAATGGTAAGCACTTCACACTATGAATATGACGCACAAAGAAAGAGGACAAAATACAGTTCCTCATTCTACCCTCAACAATTGCTGTGGTAGACAAAGGAATATCCTTTCACTGCTATAATGTACAAATGTGTAGAACAGGTGTCGCATGCATATTCACCTGTTCTACACATTTTTACATAATAGCAGTGAAGGGATGTTCCTTTGTCTACCACAGCAATTGTTGAGGGTAGAATGAGGAACTGTATATTTTGTCCTCTTTCTTTGTCCGTCATGTGCATAGTGTCAGTGAGCATGCATGGGCATGAATATATAAATAAAAGTACATGGACAGTGTATGCAGAGAAGGTATGCATAAATGACAGTGTATGCAGAGAAAGTATGCATTAACCTGCATAAACACATGTGGTCAAATCACTACAACTGGATGCTGGATAGTAATTTGTTTAAGTTTTGATATATTTGTATGCCCCTGAAAAGCACCAGAAAATGTAGCCCCTAAACACTTCTGCTTTCGAGAAATTGAATAATCAAAAATTTACCGGTGCTCCCTGTCAATTTTAAATATTTAAAATAGCGCCTAAGGCCATTCGATGGTAGCTGCGACCATGCAAATCTCAGAATTTGCAGTTTTGATATTTAGTTTCCAAACAGAAGTAGCAAATCGGACGATAGTAGTAAAAACAAAAGATTGTTTTAAAGCTAAAGTAATATCCGTCTTGAGAGGGAGCTATACAACATAAATAGTTAACTTTTTAGAATTTCATCAGTTTAGACTCGATTTCAACCGCAATATTTTAAAATAGCATATGCTTCCAATATGTTCATTTTAACCAAATTTATGGTCCCATACCAAAGCTTTGTATGTCAAAGATAGCCGTTCCCTTGTGTACTGCGCAGAGAATATATAGTGTTTTGAATATAAAATTACAAAATTCAAGATAGATTGGGTACCATTTGGGAAACCAAACAAAAAAGAATTTTCAATCAAAAGCACTTCATTAGTCTTGAATGAATCGGGGCATTCCCAAAACAGGTGTGAACTACTTTCAACAGAGGATAGACAAAATGTGAATTAGAATCAGCCATGCCCATAATGTAAAGATATTTGTTTTTTCATTGATACTCCTGTTATACTCCTGCTATATTCTGCTATATTCCGTCTATTTATATACTGTTATATTGTTTCGCAAAGTGAAATATCGCCGTGGAAACGCCAAATTAACTTGGATGCAGATGTACTACTGTTATTTTGTGTTTTCTTGTGCAATTTGTGATGTTGTGAACCTGGTGCATATTGAAGTAAAAACGGGTGGTGAGTAGAATGATAGCAGTGTTATGAATGATGGCGGAGTTACCACCGTTTTACTTACGGTGCGGTGAAATGGATGAAATGAAGAAGACAAGACAAGACACCGACTAAACACTAAACTAACCTTATATTATCTCTACTTGTCCTTCAGCGAAGCTCAGCATAGCTGAAGATGCTCAGCTATAGTATAGATAGTAAAACATGCTAACTCCCGGGTCTTGAGGTGAACCGGGAGTCCATGATTCGGGAAACTAGGCGATCCTGGAGTAAGTGTGTGTGTCAAACAGCTCATCAGAATCCAGAATGAGGTGAAGGCCCGTGTCCGGGACTTTTATAGGCCCGTCTTTGAGAGGTTGGCGACGGACGGACGCGTAAGCGCATCCAAGACACGTATGAACTTACGCGTCCGCGAAATAGGGTACAATAATTTGGCTTACAAAATGCAATTTTACAACATTCCTCCCGGTTAATTAGATTGCAGCATATATCTCAGATATTGCAAAATCTCAAAAACTCTCCTATTAGAGCATAACAACCAGGGGAAACTGAGTTACAGATACAGAATATAAAAAGAGTTACAGAATATATAAAGAGTTACAGTCCGTTAATACAATCCATGATTTTGCCAGTACACTAAACTCAAGGTAACCGTACAGTGACCGAGTCTAATGCACATTCCAGAACAAATTTGGAAAATCCTGTATTTTTACAACGGATAATCCTGTATTTATACAACGGATAATCCTGTATTTATATAACAACGGAGAATCCTGTATTTATACAACGGATAATCCTGTATAACAACGGAAAATCCTGCCAACATAATTCAAGGACACCTGGATTGCTTTAACAGGAACGAAATACCATATGGACTAGAAGCATATCCATTGCTAAGTTCCGCCTCGGGTCGACCCCGGTCTAGCCAAAGCTCGGGCTGGGGAACCGATGCTGGAACAATACTTATCAATAGCCTTAGCCATTAAAAAACAATATAATTCCTTTCCTTGAATTACATTCTGCGGAAGAGCACGGTTGTCTGTGCATGACCAGGTCGAGAATAATCAATCAGGGAGCATTTTCCATATCTAACAGATTTGTTATACTGTTTGCATGGAGCACACGCCCTAATATCCCTCGACATGCCATACCCGAAATACCCGGACCTGATTATACTCCCGGTAGGGTTAACACCAGCATGACCGGTCGAAGGGACATCATATTCAACCGGATCACTTCCCGTTGTAATAAACAAGGAATCACTTTATTGGGCCATCTTCTTGGTCTCTCTTCCAAATCAGGTCACCTTTAACCAAAAAATAACTCTTTAGTCATTCCATAAGAATTTATTTCCAAGATCTTCTTCTGATATGACTCAAATTATAATCATTATCTCCTGGATTATCTAACTTAAGTTTTTATAAACATGACCTGACCTGGGTTCCGAGACTGAATCTGACTTCTTGGCTAACAGAACTACATAATCTACGACTACTATAGGCAATGTCAGAACAGGGGCAGATATCATATATTATTGTACACTGCAGAAAGTCTTGAGCCATCTGCTGCGGACAAGATTGCAGAAAATCCCAATAGCTCTTCTGTTGATATTACAGCAGCCGATTCGTCTGCAACGAAGGCAACGGATTCCATTTCATCAGTGGAAAGAAATAGCCAAGATGGAGCAGTAGTAGAAAACTCTGCTCTCTGCTCTATCCGTTGATGGACAGCAGAACTGCGAAGAAACAAGCGGTGAAAGCAAGCAAGAATTATCAGCAGCAAAAGATCAAAGCAAACAAGCCCAAGAGAAGGTTTGCTTTTACTTTGTCCGATCTGGTCGGTGCAGCTATGGACGAAACTGTAGGTTCCTTCACCCAGCTCGGCCTGAGGGACACAGCAGGGAACGGGGATCTACAGCTGATGCCGGTTTTCTCAAGAAATTGAGAGAGAGATACAAAACCAATACCAACTAGAAATTGAGGGAGAGATACAAAACCCATACAAACTAGAAATTGAGAGAGAGGTAAAAAACCCATACAAACTAGAAATTGAGAGAGAGAGCTACCTTGACGAGGACAGCTTTCTCCTTGACCAGCAATCCCAAGAGCAACTGAAAATCAAAGTGCTACATAATTTGTACACTATCACTTCCGCTGGCCAATCCTGTGCGATAGGCACAACCACATCCGTTGATTCATCAAATGGAGGTGGTGGCCATGGTGGGAGAAACCAGGGACATTCAGGCACATCGACATCCGTTGATTCATCAACAGGAGGAGGTGGCCATGGTGGGAGAAACCAGGGACATTCAGGCATATCGACATCCGTTGATTCATCAACAGGAGGAGGAGGCCATGGTGGGAGAAGCCAGGAACATTCAAGTACATCAACATCAATTGATTTGTCAACAGGAGGCGGCCAAGGCGGGAGAAGCCAGGAACCTTCAGGACACTCGGGTTGCAGATCAGAATCCTGACTACCCCCCTCGTCCGGAAGAGTTGACTTACTCATACTTAATTGAGACGACCCTGGTTTCTGATTAACCTCCTCATCCAATGGGTCTTCTCCGGAAAGAAGTTCAGACTCAAGATTTGCGGACTGACCGACATTCACTTCAGGTAAGTCCAAATCCAGTTTAAGTAAGTCTACTATTGTTGACTGACCGAAATCCAGTTCAGGTAAGTCTACTCTTGTTGACTGACCAAAATTCAGTTCAGGTAATTCTAATCCTGTTGACTGACCAAAATTCAGTTCAGGTAATTCTAATCCAGTCAACTGACCTAAATCCAGTTGAGGTAAGTCTAATTTTGACTGACCTAAAACCACTTCAGGCAGGTCCACTCTTACGGACTCACAGAGATCAGGCACAAGCAAATCCATTCTCGACAGTCCCAAATCTGGTTCAGGTAAGTCAAATCCGGACTGACCGAAATCAGGTTCAGGTAAGTCCAATCCCAACGGACCTGAATTTGGTCCAGGCAAATCCAATCCGGACTGACCGAAATCAGGTTCAGGTAAGTCCAATCCCGGCGGACCTAAATCTGGTCTAGGCAAATCCAATCTGGACTGACCTAAATCAGGTTCAGGCAAGTCAGACTCGACTCCAGAACAGTTCTGCACAACAACGAGTCCCTGGACAGTGGATTGAAGGTTCTTCATTTGAGATCCAATTGAAGAATATGAACTCTTCACTTGAGTCTCCATCGAAGAAACAGAACCATGGATCTGATCCATCTTCTTCTCCAGATTCGAAACTTCAATCCTGTCCAATCGGGAGGGTTGTGGTTGTTGTTGTGGAGGAGCAGGTGTAGCTGTACGGCTAATCCTTGGCTCCTCCGCAGATACCTCTACAGACGTTTGTCTGACATCCTTCCGCGATTTGTCATGAATTGCCTTATGGGTATGCTGAAACCATCTCACTAAGTCGATGGCTTCATCCAAAGATCTAGGGCAATAATAAATAGCATAGTGCCCAGCCTCTCTATCAAAACATCCTTGGCAAAATCTATGGACGACCTGTTTTTCAACATGGTGGTCCGGTAAATCTGCAAAGGCATGAGCAGCCAATGTCATAAGGCGGTTCGCCCAATCTACATGGTATTCCTCAGGTTGCTGCCTCGCGTAATTAAATTGCAATTGTGCAACTTCGTCCCTTGATGCAAACCGCTTCTCCAGTTTCCGGACTAAGTCCGCAAACCCAAGATAAGGTTCATGCTTAACGAGCAATGAGACATACTCGCTTGCACTTCCACCCAAGCACCAGCAAAGTTGATTCCTTCGTTGGCTCAAAGTCCATCCAAACGCCTCAGCGTCAAGGTTGAACTTAGCGATGAACGCTTGCCAACTCCCGCGGCCATCGAAAACCATGGACTTGGGCAAGGAAAAAGACTTGTGGCCCCTCTCACGGTTACCATCCCCACGAAATAAGTGGGAACTATGGGTATCCGGAGATCGGTGCACATGTGGTGGAGAAGGAAAACCATCACGTTGATAGGCAGTATGCCGATAATCTTGATATCTGGTATACTGCGGCGAACTCTGTCGAGCGGGAGGTCTCTCCATAGGAGGAGGAGCTTCCGCTGCAACACGCTGCTTAATTACTATCCCAATAGTGTCCTGGAGGGCCTCTATTATTGCTTTATATTTCTCTACTTCTACCAATCGCTCAACATCCTGCTTGGATGGCGTTTGGGAAGAGACTGCCCCAGTTCCACTAGCTTGAGAGGCCATTGGCTTCTCTTGACTCCATAAATCTAATACAGACATTCGAATTCAAAATTCAATTACTCTAAATTCAACTACTTTGAATTCAACTATATACTTTGAATTCAACCAACTCCGAATTCAACCAACCTTGAATTTAAACAACTCTGAATTCAACCAACTCTGAATTAAACCAACTTTGAATTAAACCAACCTTGAATTGAACCAACCTTGAATTGAACCAACTTTGAATTGAACTAACTTTGAATTGAACTAACTTTGAATTCAACTAACAACTTTGAATTCAACTAACAACTTTGAATTCAACTAACTTTAAATTCAACTACTCGGAATCCAACTACTTGGAATCCAACTAATCAGAGTCCAACTAATCGGAGTCCAACTAATCGGAGTCCAACTAATCGGAGTCCAGCCAATCGGAGTTCAGTTTCTAGGTATCAAGTTACTTTGAACTCAGTTACTCTGAATTCAATTTTCTTGAATTTAGTTTCCTTGAATTCAGTTTTCTTGAATGAATATTTCTTGAATTCAATTTTCTTGAATTAATATTTCTTGAATTCAATTTTCTTGAATTCAGTTTTCTTGAGTTTAGTTGCCTTGAGTTTTTAGTTTCCTTGAGTTTAGTTTCCTTGTGTTACTTTAAATTCAGTTACTTATTTTTAAATCAGTTACTTTAAAGTCTGTTACTTTTGATTGTGAGAAATCTAGCTAACAAAGCTCTATTTTTGCAATGCAAGAGTCCGAGTCGGAATCCAAAATGAAATCCGAAAAGTCCTTCAATTATAAACTCCCAACCCTTGAGCCAAGAGATTGACCTAAGTTCAAATCACTCGCGCTCTAACTACTGTAGACCGAGTCGAGAAAACCTGCTCAAAAGTCTTGGTGAACACGACTATGGTATGACAAGGTTAGAAAATTAGCAATGCAAAAATATAAAAAGAAATCTGACTAATCCTTAAATAATAATTCCCAACCGTAATTGAGCTAAGAGATTCGAATAAATTCAAATCACTCCAGCGCCAACTACTGTAGACCGAGACGAGAAACCTGCTCAACAGTGCGGGTGAACACGCCTATGGTATTACAGGTTAGAGAATTAATAATTCAAAAATATAAAATGAATCTGACTAATCTTTTAATATCGTAATCCCCAACCGTAATTGAGCTAAGAGATTCGAATAAATTCAAATTACTCAAGCTCGAAACTACTGTAGACCTAGTCGAGAAAACCTGCTCAAAAGCGCTGGTAAACCCAACTATGGTACTACAAGGTTAGGAAATTAACAACTCCTTGTTAAGAAATTCAAAAAGAGTGATCAAATTCCAGATCTTTATTAAATCCCAATTTGGAACCAAGCTTATTTCAATAAATTAAATTAATACTCCTTACGATGACACGTACACATATGCAGCAAAACTACACACATGCACATTTATTAGTTAATTAATTTAGTCCAAGTCTTAACTAGATCTACCTTAATTATTTTTAATTTCAATAAAAAATAATTAGTTACTTATTCTTAACTACTCTGTCCCCTTCTCTACTTTTCTTTCAACGAAAAGGAGAGGACTCGAAAGAGACAGAAATTCTTAACTACTCTGTCCCCTTCTCTACTTTTCTTTCAACGAAAAGGAGAGGACTCGAAAGAGACAGAAATGCAAGTGCAATTAATTTGATACTGACACGAAAGTGACAGCATCCAACAAACTAGAACAATATATGTGAAATGCCAGACAAAAATAACCGGCGTAGAATAAACCTATGCCGAGTTATAAGAATGGAAAATAAAGCAAGGCACACGCAACAGTAAAATAAATCGAAAATACACCAAACGCCTGGTAATACCAGGCTAGCGCGAACACTCGAAAGAGCTCACACAAAAACATAAACACAATACACCCTACTCACAGCGCCAATGAAGTAAAAACGGGTGGTGAGTAGAATGATAGCAGTGTTATGAATGATGGCGGAGTTACCACCGTTTTACTTACGGTGCGGTGAAATGGATGAAATGAAGAAGACAAGACAAGACACCGACTAAACACTAAACTAACCTTATATTATCTCTACTTGTCCTTCAGCGAAGCTCAGCATAGCTGAAGATGCTCAGCTATAGTATAGATAGTAAAACATGCTAACTCCCGGGTCTTGAGGTGAACCGGGAGTCCATGATTCGGGAAACTAGGCGATCCTGGAGTAAGTGTGTGTGTCAAACAGCTCATCAGAATCCAGAATGAGGTGAAGGCCCGTGTCCGGGACTTTTATAGGCCCGTCTTTGAGAGGTTGGCGACGGACGGACGCGTAAGCGCATCCAAGACACGTATGAACTTACGCGTCCGCGAAATAGGGTACAATAATTTGGCTTACAAAATGCAATTTTACAACATTATAGACAGTTTGGTGCCGGACTACAGTCTTGGTCCATGATGGGGTGAGCTTATATGCATGTACATTGTGATCACTGTATTTTCTTTAAAGACTTTTATTGAGAGACTTATATGTACTAGTATATCAACACTGTAGGACGCAATGACACAATTAAAGTCGAATACCCACTCTGGCAATCCAGGAGCTGAGAGTTTTCGTTACAAACTTCCGAAATATATAACTACTGTTGGTCTACGTATAGCCATACAACATCTTCACATTTCATACGAACGCTATGGAAAACACGGTGTAGAAAACCATATAGACTATGTTACAGATTTATTGTGTCATATTTTACCTCATCTCGACAAATTTATCTGTGAGCATTTTGTTACCATATATGAATACCCGGTACCAAGTGATACACAGGCCCAAGATGGCGCGGATAACCCCCAAATTTCCCGCCAAGGCGTCCCAAACAAATCTACTCAAACAGAAGAAGGGAGGATTGAAGATAATCAGAATGAAAACAATAAATTGCAAGACCTGTGGTACAATCACAACTACTTTGGAATCTGTTCAAAACCAACTCCAGGTTCTGAATGAAACCGTCAATGGCATCATCTCGTCAACAAAAGGCTCTAAATCAGCTAATCAGACGACAACAGATGAAGCTCAAATCGATTCCGACGCAAGCACAGAGAAAGATCAGCATTGTAATGAACCTAATAGCCTTACAATAGATGATCAATTTGAGACTACAAAGCAAGACATCAGCTCCTGAGAGCATCAATGGTCACTCAGAATGCCCAATCAACCGATGTTTTGATTGTTGGTGATTCCATGGTAAAGGACATCAACCCTTCGAGGCTATCAAGAAGACCCGTTAAGTGCAAAACATTCAGAGGCGCTCGTATTGGAGATGTTTGTGACATTGTTTGTGAGCAAGCTATTCAGCAAAATGCTAAAGAAGTAATCCTTCATCTAGGTTCGAACGATGTCACTTCACACGACGCAGATGAAATTGTCGCAAAACTTGAGTCCCTGGCAGAACAAATTGTCAAACTGACACCAGCCAAGAAAATAAGTGTCTCGACAATAATCCATCGTCGCGGAGAATCAGCAAGCGATTTCGAAAAAGTGCGCAGTGTAAATGAAATGTTGAAACTTCTAGCCAATCGCCGCAGCTGGGGAGTCGTGGACAATGAAAACATCACTCCTGACACACATCTCGCCGCTGATGGCGTCCACTTAAACGGCTACGGAGTACGTGTATTGGCACAGAATATCATCGCATATCTTCGAGGATCCCGCCCTGCGTTTCATCGTGACCAATTTCCATCAGCCACTGTTTCTGTTTCTGATCCGGCTAGTTTCGATAACAAACATCCTTGGCTCCAATCTCAATATCCTGATGCTCCGTCTTTTCAGATGACGAGCAAAGCGAAATTCCGCAAGAAAGCGTCCGACCGTGTTTTCCCACGAGACTGGCTAGATTGTCTACACACAGCCCGGAGACTGCTCAACAGTCACAGAGATTAGTGCTTTGCCCTGAAAACCACCATCTCTTGGAAGACATTGAACAGGATTAACGAAATGAACCATCTAACAGCTAGCTCGGACTCAAACAATACCTCAATATCCGACAACAACGAATATGATATTTGTGTTAAAAAACTTTAAAAATGCAAAGGCCTAAAATTAGCTCACTTAAATGTTTGTAGCATGTATAGAAAATTGGATGAATTGCGATTTCTTTTGATGAAAATTAACCTTGACAAACTGTGTATTTCAGAAACATGGCTATCTCAAACTACAAGTGATAATCTGATCTCAATAGACGGATATACACTATTCCGGCGGGATAGAGAAGATGTTAGCCGTGGAGGCGGTGTTTGTATTTATGCAAAAAAAAACATTATCATGTATTGAACGTTATGATCTCAGTGATACCTCAATTGGAGGCAATATGGATTGAGTTAATGTTACCCTCATCTGAGAAACTATTATTATGTTGCCTATACAGACCACCTGACTCGAATATTGAGTACTTTAATAACATGCTAGATGCATTTGAAAAAGCAACTGATGAACCATCTGATCTACTGATATTAGGGGACTTTAATATTGATTATAAAATGGTCGAATCACTCCATGAAAACCAAATTAATCTCATAGAAAATCTTTTCCTTCTAACACAAATGATAAATAGACCAACAAGAGTAACTACTTCATCATCAACTTGTATAGACCATTTGTTAAGTTCAATTCCCCAGAAGCACATTATATGTGATGTTGCAAACCTTTCCATGAGTGACCATTATATGATTTATACTTGTATTAACACTATCATGGAGAGGCAGCAACATAAAACTCGTCGTTTTCGTGATTATAAATCATTTGATGAAAATCGATTCATTGCTTCTATAAAATCAGCTGAAATATTTCAATTAACTAACGATGTTCAAATCGAAGTAGCATGGAATACTTGGAAAGAAACATTTTTGAAAATAAGTAACGAACATGCACCTATCAAGACAACTAGGGGAAAAGACAGATTTTGTCCTTGGATGACTCCAGAATTTTCTTAAAAGAAATTCCGTGTCTTTTCCTGAACAAGAAATTCGGAAAGATTTTGATAAAAAGTATAAAAAACTAAAAAACCATATTATCTGTGTCATACGAAAACAAAAAGAGGAATATTTTCGGGATGTACATAATAAGCATAAGCATAATTCGAAGAAATTATGGACAGAATTGAATAAGATTTCTGGAGTGACAAAGTCTAAGGACCAGAGCTGTAATATTGAATGTAATAAAAAGGAACGATTTTTTATTAATACAGGTCCCAATATCTCTAGATCATTTGTTAAAGAAAAACCGAAATGGAATCATCCACATTGTATTTATGAATTTTATTTTCAACCAATTGTTAGTTCTAAGATTCTAAAACATTTAACTAACTTAGCTTCAAATAGCAATTTAGATGTTTTAGACTTTGACACTAAATTACTCAAATTAGCTGCACCATAATTGCATAATCCCTATGTGTCATCTTTAATGCAAGTCAGGATACGGGAATAGTACCTGATGATTGGAAGATATCACGTACCACACCGATTTTCAAAAGAAAAGGCTCAAAAAATGAAAAAACTAATTATCGACCAATTTCGGTTGCTAGTCATATTCCCAAAATTATAGAAAAGGAAGTACAATTACAGTTACTTTCCTACCTTCAAAAACATGATATGATTAATGTCGATCAATACGCCTTTCTTCCAACCATTCAACTGTAACATGCTTACATCGTGTCATAGACGACTTCTACGAAAGAAATGGTTGGTGCATGCTTTCTAGACATCTCTAAATGTTTTTGATTGTGTTGATCACGAGCTTCTTCTATTCAAACTTGAAAAATATGGAATAACTGAAAACAGGCTCATATGGTTAAAAAACTACTTAAGTAATAGGAAGCAAGTGGTATACTCCAAAGGAAAATTATCTGATACAAGAGAGCTTTCTATCGAAGTACCACAGGGCAGTGTCCTGGCCCCCATTTTGTTTCTTATATTCGTAAATGATATATCTGAATGTATAACTGAAGGCGTCTGCAACATATTTGCTGATGATGTTGTAGTCACTGTTGCAGATAGTAAGCTAGATGATGTTACAAAGAAATTACAAAAAGATATTAATGCTCTTAATAATTGGTATAAACAAAATCGATTACGAATTAACACGAGTAAAACCAAAACAATGTTAATAAAATTAAGATCCTCTGAAGTATTAATATATATATAAAAGATGAACTGATCGAACAGGTAAAATCTAAAAGATATTTAGGTAAAGTGATTGATGAAAATTTGAAGTGGAATGTATATTTAAGAGACTTGTGTAAATCTATTGCCTATAAAATCTATTCTCTAGGAAAGCTGAGTAAATTCGTAATAACAGAACTATTGAACACCCTTTATAAGTGTGTAATCCAACCCTGTATAGACTATGCAATATCTGTATGGGGGAATTGCCCAGCCAGCTACAAGCTGCCCCTTCAGAGATTACAGAAAAGAGCTGCCAGATATGTAACTGGTATCTTTGACTATGAACTTGCAAGCGGCAACACATCGATACAAAAACTGTCCTGGCAAACTATTGACCAGCGCCGTGATTATTTTCTGGCTATGCTTATGTTTAAATGTATAAGGGGCATTGCTCCACCTCGTTTATCAAATGAAATAGAAATGTATTTCGACCGCCATGGCCTCAACACAAAAAATGCTAACTCCCTTAATGTAGTATTGCCAAAACCCAACGTAACCTTATTCAAACAATCTTTTAAGTATGCTGGAGCGGTTAATTGGAATAAGCTTCCCAATGATATCCAAAATTCCAATTCAGTAGAGAGTTTTAAATATCAATATAAAAAATACTTCTTTAATGGATAAAATTTGTTCACTGCCGTTTCTCCTCACTACTACAACATTATATGCAATAACTATAATGATTGCTTACATAATTACCTAGAAATTTCAAATACCTACATTACGTCCTAAATTTGATATTTATCGTTTATAATTATGCAATATAAACCATATTCAAAATTCATTGGGCTTAATCTCGACTTAAAATGTTTATTAACTCCATTGTTATATATAATTATAATGTAAAATGTCATAATATAAATGTCATACATGTATTGCATTATTTTATCTTTTTTCTCCTCTTTTCGTTTTCCCTTATCTTATTTTTTCCTATTTGTGTTGTTTTCGTTTTTTACCATTTGTATAAAACTGCTATTTTGTATGTAACTACTTTTATTGTCAGTTTGTATTTGTATTTTCCATCCTTATGCAGGACAATTATGTAAAACAGCCTGCGGGCTGATCAATGTTATCCTGTTAAAAGATGTTTTAATGAATAATAAATAAATAAATGAATAAATAAATACCTAGTATTCGATGTAAAATACTGAACTGGAAATAACGTAGTTTCGTAGAAAGGCAACATTTTAAAGAAATAGTTTCTTCCAGTCCTGAACAGTTTCTGTTAAAATAAGCGAGTTCGTAAATAGCTCTGGACCGCATGACCCCAAAATATCCACAGATCTTAGACACGATGGATACTTCCCACCTGTGCATTTTAGAATAATCACTGCCAAAGTGATGGAGGTGTTTCATGAATACCTTTTGTTTGCCTCTTGAGAAGAATACTTCCACCTGTGTATCAGATAAATGTACTGTTGGTGCATAAATGAATACTGATTACATAACTTTCATGAGCACGATCCGAGTATTCGTCTCAATGGTTTTACAATTTGGGTACGAATGACCTTTATCTGCCCATGCGCAAATCCTAATTACGAACTCGCTTATTGTGCTTAATTACAACATTACCATATATTTTAATCAGAGAGTTATTCCACAACACTTGATCTTAAATGTGTACATCAGACAATTAACGGGAGAATGTCAACGCACTCGAAGCAAGAACAATTTCACGTATAACATGGTTCCTTACATTGAATATTCTCGGGTCATTAAACTTTAAATTGTACAACCAAAAGAAATCTCCCACGAGATGTTTCAAATCATATTCAAAAAAGCATTTCAATTTACCTGTATTTTCTACATCAATCAATCGTTTTACCCATGCAATTTCCAATCCTTTAATAACTGTAGGAAGATGAAACATTTTTAATCCACATCGACTTGGGTGGAAGGTGGCAAATGTACTTTGATATCTTGTCAAAGGACATTATTATATCTAATAAGATATCAAATACATCTTCATCTTCATTATCATCATCATCTTAATCGTTTTACTGGGCCGGGGGTACCCAAGCGGGTCAACCTCGATATCCTTAAGCACCGCTATTCATAAGGACCTTTATAACGCGCGACAAAATGAATAGCAATCCTGAATAGCGGCCCTTATAGATAGCGAGCAAACCATAGACAATTAACCTTGCTATTCATAAGGACCATTATTGATAAAGACCGCCATTCATACGCGCGACTAAATGAATAGCGGTCTTTTATAAATAGCGGTCTTTTATAAATAGCGGTCTTTTATAAATAGCGCTCTTTTATAAATAGCGGTCTTTTATAAATAGCTGTCTTTATGAATAGCGAGCAGACCCCTTCTGAGTTACACCGCCCCGTCTCTCATCTATCTCTCTCTTTCCCTCTCTCCTCCTTGATCTCCTTCTTCCGGCTCTCCTCTTCCCTGCACTCATTCTCCTCTACCTTGAATTGTGAATTCCCAATAATTTACTTGGGTAATCGTCACCTTATATTCGGGCAGCAATGAGGTGTAATCGTACTTTCATGTAAGCATACTTCTGACATTTAGATGATGGGGAATTCGTGAACGTTTCTGAAAACATTGTTTACGTTTACTCGTGCTTACCTTATTATTTTTTTTAATATTTGTATTTTGTAATTTAATATTTGTTCTCATTATTTGTCAATATATCAGGTCCAGTTGTATCACTCGTTCTGACGAAGATCAACCATCGTTTTGTCGCTATGTTAGGCGGAGTGTTGTGTGGATCATTTATTATTGCCAGCGCTTTCTTCAAAAACACAGTTACTGTAGGAGTCTGTCTCGCTTTATCAGGTAAGCTAATAGCTTGCACTTTAGCTATGTAATCGAATATTAATATGCAGCTCATTTTGTGGCATACCTGGTAGGTAGGTGGCCATAGTATGGCTCTCTACCTACCAAGTATGCCATACACACAGGCCTAGGTCTGTAAATACAAACCTTGGTCTGTAAAAACGCGTCAAAACGCGTCATATGACGTACATATAAACCTAGGTTTGTCGAGAAACCTCCTTTGTGAATTCGGGCCACAGCGTTTGCCCAACAAAAGCAGTAGTGTTTATATCGAGCCCTTTACAGGGTCACTTATAAGCCAGTTTGAGCATGAGCAGATAAAGGTCATTTGTACCAAAAAGGTAAAACCCACAGAGATCAATACTGGATATGCGCTCATGAAAGTTATGAAACATTATTCATTTATGCACCAACGGTACATTCTAGGATACGCAGGTGGAAGTATTCTTTTCAAGAGGGCAAACAAAAGGTATTCATGAAGCACATCTAGGACTTTGGCAGTTATTATTCTAAGATGCTCAAAGTGGAACTTCTCCATGTGTAAAAGATCTGTGGATATTTGGGGTCATTTGTACCATGTGCTATCTGTAAACTCCCTTATTGAAATGAGCGAACATAACAATGGCGTACTCCGAGTTTGATTTATATTCCCCTTTTCCATGTAATCCGCGCCCAAAATTATGTAAAGATTCCATTATATGTCAAGCATCCGACCATTTCCCCAAATTCAACGTAGAAAATTAGGTGAAGATGATGTTATAATGCGTCAATTGCGTAATGGGACCTTGTCGCCTGTTACACATTCTGTATATATTTAGGGCGCTATGCCTAAATCAAAACCCTTTTTTGGATTGGATTGGATTAATCATACTTCTGCATTAAAGGTAAACTTGCCAAAGCAAGCACCAGTGTGTGGTATTTGGGTTTTGTTATTGTTGTTAGCATTTCGTGGTTATTTTGATTGACACTGGCATCGCAAAATTTGTCGGTGTTCTTATCCCTACAAGGGTTGGGCGTCTCGGGGGCGTTTCACAAAACTTGTCATCAGTGACAGATGACAGCTTTTGAGCTACTGAAATACTTGCTTCTGATTGGTTAACAGCAGATTTGTCACTGATTTGTGTCATTTGTCATTGAAAAAGCTTTGTGAAACGCCCCCCCCCCCCCCCCCCTGGAGCCTGATAAGTGATTTGTCACCAGGGGTTCCGTTCACCATGTTCGTAATAATGGCGCTCGGAGTGTGTGCTTTTCGCGTTTCCTCAGGCGCGGATCCAGGGG
>JAVYIG010016527.1:0-30731 GCA_035222895.1 Strongylocentrotus droebachiensis | reverse complement strand
CAAACTTGTGTGAATTTCCATCTCGATCTCGTGGTCTGTCCATGGAGAGCGCCATGTTGAATGAAAAATAATAGCTGCTTATATCAAGGCGGTGTCATTTAGAGGTGCCAATTTGATACATGCATGCTACAACATAGACCCCTGTTACACATACGTCTGAAAGTGGACTGAGGCCGGCCCCGGAGTCGGCTCGACGTATGTGTAACACCAACTTTTTTCGAAAAGCCGGACTGAGGCCAGGTGGACTCGGTCCACCTCTGGATGTGGTTTGAGGCCGGCCTCAGTCCCGCAATCGGTATGTGTAACACCAAAGCGGACTCGGGGCCGGCTTATAAGCGGAAGTGACGTAACCTGTCATCATTATCAACATAATACATTGGGCGTGCTTGCCACCTTCTCTTATGTTATTCTTTGTTTTTATCATTCTATCACTCTCTCTCTTTCTGTCTTTCCTTATGTTATTCTTTGTTTTTATCATTCTATCACTCCCTTTTTCTGTATTTCCTTATGTTATTCTTTGTTTTTATCATTCTATCACTTTCTCTTTCTGTCTTTCCTCATGTGAAATGTTTTTATCATTCTATCCTTTTCTCTTTCTGTCTTTCCTTATGTTATTCTTTGTTTCTTCCTTCTATAACCTTCTCTTTCCGTCTTTCCTTATGTTATTCTTTGTTTCTTCCTTCTATAACCTCTCTTTCTGTCTTTCCTTATGTTATTCTTTGTTTCTTCCTTCTTTCATCTTCTCTTATGCTATTCTTTGTTTTTTCCTTCTTTCATCTTGTCTTATGTTATTCTTTGTTTTTATCATTCTATCACTCTCTTTTTCTGTCTTTCCTTATGTTATTCTTTTTTGTTATCCTTCTATCGCTTTCTCTTTCTGTCTTTCCTTATGTTATTCTTTGTTTTTATCATTCTATCACTTTCTCTTTCTGTCTTTCCTTATGTTATTCTTTGTTTTTTCCTTCTATGACCTTCGCTTATGTTATTCTTTGTTTTTATCATTCTATCACTTTCTATTTCTATCTTTCTGGAGTCCGCCCCAACATCAGCTCGTGAAAAGGCGACGTGAGGCCGGCCCATGTGTAGACGCAAAATTGCGGGCCCGAGATCATGTGTAACAGGGGTTTGATGATCTCGAGGCGGCTTCAAATTGCAGGTGTGAGGCCGCCTCCGGGGCCCACTTTAAAAACCGACGCATGTGTAACAGGGGTCTATAGAGATATACTGATATTTTTGAGAGCCGAAGCAACCGAGCAGCACAAAATATATGTTTCGTTATTGATATAGTGCGATCCAGGCCAAGAGGGACAACATAACTTAAATACCGGCTTAAATAGATCTCGGACAGTTTTTGTTGTTAGTTGAATCATAACTTTTGCACATTTTGGGTAACCGGTTGTAGAATCAAAATCATTTTTACATATTATGCTAGTCATACTGCCCGACTTGAAATATATTTTTATTTTGAAACACTTAAATTTTGCAATCAATTGTCTGATCATGACGCTGTGACTCCTGTGAGACACTTTCATATAAACAAGGTGTTTAATTATAAGTCATAACTTATATGATTATTTAGTCGAAAGTGGCCCATATTTGGCGATTTTGTGTCAAAACAGGGCAGAATATAATGCTCTAATTAAGTACAGTTGTACTTATGCTTGTCTCGTGGAGGAGCTCCTGTAAATATAAACAATTGACAACTAAAGCATTCCACTGTTATTTGGGCCACAAACCCCCACATTTCGCATGTGTATTGTATGTTTTGCATATGCAGAGAGTCGGCATGCTATTTGCTCGTATCGTCCAAAAAAAATGTTTTTTGTTTTTGTTGTCGATCCTTGCTCTTTCAAAGTAAAATGACCCCTTAACTGTTTTCCCCACCAAATTTCTAACTACATGCATGCATCATGTCGGCTACACCACCGCTGAGGGGTATAGGGGCTAACATGCCAAAATAATTATAACGACGGTGATAATGATGACTTGATTTTATTTGACTTGATTTTTTTTTTGTTTACTTGCTGAGTTTAAATTTACATTTGAGATTTAATCTGTAATTCTTTCTGGTATGTTTACTACTCACCATGTGATGATGTTTTCATGTATATGTATGTCTACATGTATATGTATTTTATGTTATGCAGGGCCCCCAAGAATAACAGTATTTTAACTACTGATGGGGCTACCCTGTTGAAATAAAACGAAATAAATAAATAAATAAAATGATATGATGATAAATTTGATAACATTTAATTACACATATACATATCCAGCATCCAAAATTTGTTATCTTTTGAAAGGTTGAGAGCTCATCACCGTGACCAGAAATATTTGCACTATTTTTAGAAAGTACTATTTGGGAGTTGAAAAAAAATGTGATTTTTTAATTTTTTAATGTTAATTTTTTTTTTCTTCAAATCTTAATTTAATGAAAACATTTTTAAAAAATCTTTTTAGATAAAAATTGCCATTTTTGTTCTTCTAAATGTTATTTCTTTTCCAATTTTTTTGTTTTTTTGTTTTTGTTTGTTGTTGATGCAGGATATAAAACAAATATGCCTTCTATTCGAGGTACTGGTTAAAACTATGGCCCTTTGGTGACTTAAAAAGTACCATTTGCTTCGGGGCTGTGCCCCTCTGCAAATAGTACTATTGGAGTCTCCTCTTGCGCATAGTTTTAACTATAACCTCTCAAGACAGTGTATATTTGTATACTATTATGATAATAATTATAATAATAATAATTATAATAATAATGATTATAATAATAATAATAATAATAATAATAATAGTTATAATACTAATGATAATAACGATAAAATTAAAACAAAAATCGTGCCATTTCATTAATACTGTATAGTTGTTTGGGACATATAATTATACTCCCCCATCCCCCACCCCCCACCCCCTCCAGCCCATTTAATGAAACGATCACCTTTGAGGATTCAATCACAAACTTGGCAACGCAACTTTTCATCAATTTAAATGACACTGCTCAGCCTCCTTATTTTGAGCATGGAGGTGTAGGAAAATCAAACTTTCGTCAAAACCGTTGTATTTTAGGGATTTGATATTACATGCAATATCAATTTTCCAATTTGATATACTCATAATAAATCTGAGATAATGAAGGAGGTTTTGATGGTGGCGGAGAAGCCACAGTTAGCCCAGTCTCTGGCTAAAATCCTGTCCCAAGGAAGTCTGCGATCTCGCCGCGGAATGAATGGAGCGTGCAGTGTCCACGAGTACACGGGGACGTTCCGGGGACAACAGGCTAAATTCAAGGTATGAGTTGGATGGGGGCGGGCTGCTCGCTCGCTCCAGGGTTCAGCCTTCAGGTCAGGCCGGTCAGCCACTCAGATCATGACCAAATATGAAATCTAAGAAGATGTGCCTGTGTGTTGAATTCGGCTTGATTGTGTGTATTTTACTTTTCAAAGTACATTTCCAACACTTCTTTGGGGGGCAACAATTCTCCGGATTCTGCCCAAAGTAGAAAAATAGCCAGGAATTGGAAAGGGAATCTGAGAATGAGAACGCATAAGATTCAACCAACCCTAATCCTAACCCTAAAGTAACTGAGTAAGTACGTTGGCCGTGAAGGTGAGGTATCGCAAGTGTGTAACTTTTCTCTTTCCAGGCAATTTTTCTACTTTGGGCAGAATCCGGAGAATTACTGAATTGACTTGAACATGAAAAAACTTGAAAACAGCAAATCTGAATTCAGACAATCATGAAAGTCAATCAATCATGAATCATTACAATTACATGATCATGACAAATTTAGTTGTTATTTGTCTGTCTAAATGTTACTCTTTAGTCAAATTCTCTGTGAACTTGCGCCGTCATAGAATCTTTTTCAACATGGATTTCGATTTTGACCCATAAATTCCTAAAAAGGGACTATTAAACTGATTATTTTAGTCAAGTTGGTAAGTGGAACTGATTTATTATAGCCTAGGCCTATTTTACAATATAACATGCACGAGGTAAAATGACATTTTGGGGGATTTTGGGGGCAAAACGCTACGACCTGAAATGGCCGTGGCGTTATCAAGGGAATGTGTATAGACGGTTTCCGTCTCTAAAGAGAGAGCCGGCCGACCCTACCCCAATAAGAGGCTAACGAACGAAAGAGACGGAAAATTCGGTCTAGCGCCGTCATAGACATAGTCATACATGTACTTCTACTTCTTAATTCTACTACTAGACCTAATTGTACTTCTAGATTCTAGTTCTATTTCTACATCTATTTCTACTTCTATTTCTATTTCTACTTCATGTCACCAACTGTTGTTTAAAAAAAATGTACACATTTACAGACATGACACGTTGACAGACAACAAGGTACAGGAAATTTATAGGGGAGGTGGGCGGGAGAAAGAAAAAGATTGACATGGTTGAGAAACAGGGAATTTTCATGTTTTTTGTGTCTCTTGTCACCCATAATAAGGATTAATCAGAGGTCTACATGTACATCTACCTTTTTTTTCTCAAGAAATTTTCTCCAAGCTTATGATCCATTTGTTCTTGGATCCTACTGAGAAATAATAAAAGTTAAAGAAAAAAAGAAAGAAAAGATTTCCTTTGGTCTGATGCAATCAAAGTTCACATATTTTCCCGGGCTGTAGAACTTGAAGTAGAGCTTTGTTTTGCATTTGTACATTTGTATAGAATATGAAAAATTGAGGATGAAGTTTAAATACCTCGGAGCTTAAAAGGCAATAGTTTGATAGTTTGTGCTACAGTGTACTTAAATAAGGAGAATAGAAATGACTGGCTTAATACTTAGAAGTTGTCATTATGAGAGAGATTTCACATCAAAATCGCTCCCAATAAACATATATATTTTGGACTTGCCAACTTCAATGACCATGTTTTTATAATCCTTTGTTTACATCCTACATGTAGATGACATCAGTGTGCGGTCACGTCCACGGCCTGGACTTCCATCCTCGCTTTAACAACTGGGATAAAGTAGATCCAGTAAGTAGTCTCCTACTACCTAGTGTTTAGTGACTTTAGTCTTGTTCATGTATGACCGAATAACCCTAAAAAAACTACTGCTGCTTTAAAGATGGAATAGAGATTACATTTTAACATTCAACATATAATAAGTATTCATATTGCAGAAGAAGAAGAAGAAGAGGAGGAGGAGGAGGAGGAGGAGGAGGAGGAGGAGGAGGAGGAGGAGGAGGAGGAGGAGGAGGAGGAGGAGGAGGAGGAGGAGGAGGAGGAGGAGGAGGAGGAGGAGGAGGAGGAGGAGGAGGAGGAGGAGGAGGAGGAGGAGGAGGAGGAGGAGGAGGAGGAGGAGGAGGAGGAGGAGGAGGAGGAGGAGGAGGAGGAGGAGGAGGAGGAGGAGGATCATCACAGAGAATGCAAAAATGCTCTTATTGACTTCTACATTGTACATGTGTAGCTCACACCCTTGTTACCTCCATGTTCCATTCATTTACATGTAGAATATTTTGCTGTAGCTGGTTTTGAGGCTGATTTAAATTCTTCATTAGCAGCCCACAGTTGTTGTTGTTGTTGTTGCTCAATTCCAAACAGACGTAACACATTTACTCACATGTATTTGACTTGAATGTTCAACAACCTATCAATTTCCTTCTACAGTCAGAGTTGTTTGCTGCCCCCACGGAGAGGAAAGAGGCAAATCCCAATCTTCACATGCCTAAATTTCTCGCTATTGAGGTGAGAAAATATTTGATTCTTATAATTTCTTGGACACATGTCTTGTATTTATGTATTCTCTAGCACACGATGTATGACCGTGCAATGCTCAACTTCCTTCAACATAATTTTGATGATTTTCTTGGGAATGATCCTTGTCATCCCCTTATTTCTCATGAATTGTTGTTATGAAAGAAAATGATGAAACAAAGTAAATCGAGTCAATCAAGAAAAAAGAGAAGTCGGTTTCATGATATTGTTTTGGCCATTAAGGTTTAGACTTATGGCAATTTTTAATATTTAGAGGAAGGTAAATAGAATTTAGTGTAAAAAAGAAGAAAAAAAACTTTGGCAAGTCGGTGCAAGTACACTCGATTATAACGTAACTATGGTAATCTTGTAAACGGATTGAAGATGTGCTCCATCAATCTGTAGTTGAACTACAGTATACCCGCTTTGCTTGGGTTAATTTTCAAACCTAGACTGTAGTTAATATGCCTTTATGAATACCAGTCCATATCCTTCCCATATCACAGACATTGATAACACTTAGGACCATGCATCTCAGATTAGTAAAACTGGAAAAATTGTTAAAAAATGCCTTTTATACAAAGACTGAAGTTAATATGCCTTTATGAATACCAGTCTCCTTCCCATGTATAATTATGAATTTTCTCCCCTATGTATGCATTTGTAGGCCAAGGGCTGCGACTACCTTGTGCTATGGCTCGACTGTGACAAGGAAGGTGAAAACATCTGCTTTGAGGTCATCAACTGTGTGCAGGGAGTCATGACGAGCCCAGTCGGAAGAGAACAGGTAATGGAGGAAAGGGGATGGCATAACCGCCAAACAGTCATATTTTGGAGGAATGATTTGCTATATATGGTCGTCAAGCTACTATTTTGAATCCTAGATTCCTCTTTTTTCTGAAATATTCTGTGTGAAAACCGTTTTCCTAATTTTGCCTTGAGAGATTTCTAATTGTTGCTGAATATACAATGGCGTCTTATTTTGTTTACAAGCGACAGATTCCTTTATATTTGTATCGCTGCATTTGTCATCAAAATAAAAACATACGCTGGGTTTAGAGTGAGGCAATAGATTATACATTTAGCCTGACGGTAGTGAAGTAAGCTAAAGAACTCAAGAGAAGATGAAAACACAGGCACTGAAAATGTGTGAGATCTCATGGGACATCGTCTGCTTGTGCAAGTCATGTCCATACTGTGATCTCACACATCTCAGCAGCGTTCAGAGAGCTCTTCAGGTGCTATGCCGGGGCTGTATTTAAGCGTTTTGTAATTTATAATAATCATTACTTCGAATGTTTCCAGGCATTGAATTTTAATAACCTTGTCAAATCAAAGTTTCAACTTTGCAATAATTAAAATAAAGTTTTTAAAATCAATGAATATCTACTTTAAAACTAGGTGATCTTCCGTGCTAAATTCAGCGCTATCACGGACAAGGACATCAGACAGGCCATGAACACCCTGGTAGAGCCTAACGAGAACGAGTCCCTGTCCGTCGACGCGAGGCAGGAACTGGATCTCAGGATTGGATGTGCCTTCACCCGCTTCCAGACCAAGTACTTTCAGGTATTGTGAAAGCTTAGACCCGTATTCCTTGAGAACAGACTAATCTTAACTTGACCTAACCCCTATACTAGCATTAATAAGAATTTTCAAAAGGTCGACAGGAATCGCCTACTACCTAGCAATTAGAAGGGGCGCTTTTGGGGGCTCAAGCCCCTCCACAAATTTCTACAAGCCCCTCCCCCCTCCACCTTTGTTGTTGCTGATTTAAAGACTTAAATGCCCATTTTAAATTTAATTGTTCTTATTCTTCTGAACACAATATGGTAGTCTTGATAATACAATGATTTGTTCAGTTATGTCCCAATTCCAACCCTAGTTTGTGTTTGTTTATATTTGTATTTCAATGACAGTTGATGAAGTGATTTAGATGTAGAGTAATATATCTCCACAATTTTTTGATCTTTTCAATTAGTTACAGTCTTACTTTATTCTACATTTATTATTTTGTCATGTTTTGTTTGTTACATATCTGTAAAACTGCCAAAGCAAAAGAAAATCAAACGGAAATAAATTAATCAATTTCATCATCTCCTTCTTTTATATTCTCTACTTCATCCTCATTCTCTCTTACAGGGTAAATACGGTGATCTCGACAGTACCCTGATCTCCTACGGTCCGTGTCAGACTCCAACTCTAGGCTTCTGTGTGAACAGGCACGATAAGATCCAGTCCTTCAAACCTGAACCGTTCTGGGTCATTCAGATACAGGTACAGCACGGCGTAAGATGTGACCAAGTAGCATCTATAAGCCTGTTCATACGTGAATTCATTTACCGTTTTAAACGAAAATGGGAACGATTGGTCATCTGGTTGTATCGTGTATAGTTAATCGCAAGTCCTCCAATCAATCGCAAGTTTGCAGTCTCCAATCTCTTATGTACATAGTTGCGATTGATATCAATCACAAATAAGTTGCGATTGATATCAACTCTTTGTAAGACGGGTCCCTGGAGTATGATAGGTCAGTGCCAACTTTTCCTTTGGAGTTCGTTGGGCTATGCCCATCAGCATCTTGTGTGATCGGTACATATTAAACATCAACCATAAATGAATGTGCTGCACTTGCCCCACCCCCCCCCCCCCTTCCCACCAGCAGACGGGTTTTTCGTTATTATCGATGATCAAACAAGAACGGCTTCGACAACTAAATATTAATATTAATTGTTATGATTGCAGGACGTTTTTAATTGTTAATGAGCATTACTATTCATACAGTTACTGTACAAATCTTAGAGTTACATTAGATACAAATATTGCATACTGCGGCGTTCAGAATAACAACATTATATAGAACTACAAAGTCAGAAATTCCCAAATGATGTTATATTTCACCGAGGCCATAATAGCACAAGGTGAATATATGTTATATTGAACAATGCAATGCATACATTTTTTGTTATATACCTGTAGGACTGAATTCACAAAGGAGGTTTAAATTTAACCCATGGTTTAAACCCTCATTTACATAACCCATGGTTTAAAATTAGCGCAAATTAAGCATATATTGCCTTGTGCACGTCTAATATTGGACCTCTGACTGTGTCACGCTTATTTTAGACCATGAACTCATGTCAATGAAGATTTAAACCATGGTTTAAATTTAAACCTACTTTGTGAATTTGGGCTATGGAGTCTGGCCCTCACAATTGGATTCAGGCCTTTGTGTCCTATGCGCACAACCAAAACAATGCAAGCAATGTATACTCGTAGAGAGGGGAAAGAGAGATGCAGTAAAATTATTTGTCTTTCCCTTACTTTCCCTTATAGGTAACTCATGAGAGTGGAAGAAAGCTGAACCTGGACTGGGATAGAGTGAGGGTCTTTGACAGAGAAGTGGCTCAGATGTTTCTCAATATCGTCAAAACACAGAAAGATGCCAGGTGAGATGCACTGAGATTGCAACCCTTGAAAGAATTGAAGTCTGAAATAGTACCTGGTACATTTCAGGATGTCATATTCATTTCTGTCCTCCTCCCTCGTCGTGAAGTTTGTTTTTCACATCATTTACCCTAGCATAAGTATTACTGGCCCCAAATAAAGGAGCAATTCAGTAATACGTTATTTTGATTCCACTTGAAAATATTTCAGCTATAAAGTAGATAACTTCAAAAGAGTTTCAGCGCCAATCACAAAGATGTTTTGCATAGTCTTCTTTTAGCATATGGATCAGATTTATAGTTGAGGAATCAGTGTCATTGTCACCATCAACTTTTATCTTCTTCTGGAATATTTCAGCATGTGTTGTTTTGAGTTGTTTTCTTCATTTCACAAACAGTTTGGATGAAAATGATGTTCTAACCCTAAACTCCAAACAATAGCTAATACTTTTCTGTCCTTCGACTAGGATTACATCGGTGTCGCAGAAGGAGAAAGCCAAACAGCGCCCCCAAGCGCTGAACACGGTAGAGCTGATGCGTGTGGCGAGTGCATCCCTCGGTATGAGCCCCCACCATGCAATGCAGATAGCCGAGAGGCTCTACATACAGGGATACATCAGCTACCCGAGAACAGAGACAACCAGCTATCCTGAGAGCTTTGACCTCAAGTAAGATCAGGGCCCTGTTTTCTCCTACTCCTCCTCCTCCTCCTTCTCTCTCCTTCTTCTTCTTCCTCTTCTTATTTTTCTTTTTTTTCCCTTCTTTCTCCTCTTCTTCTTCTTCTTCTTCTTCTTTTTCTCCTTCTTCTTCTTCTTCATCTTCTTTGTTTTCTCCTTCTTCTTCTTCTTCTTCTTCTTCTTCTTCTCCTTCTTCTTCTTCTTCTTTGTTTTCTTCTTCTTCTTCTTCTTCTCCTTCTTCTTCTTCTTCTTCTTCTTCTTTTCCTCCTTCTTCTTCCTCTTCTTCTTTTTCTTTTTTTCCTTCTTTCTCCTCTTCTTCTTCTTCTTCTTCATCTTTCTCCTCCTCCTCCTTCTTCTTCTTCTTCTTCTTCTTCTCCTTCTTCTTCTTCTTCTTTGTTTTCTCCTTCTTCTTCTTCTTCTCCTTCTTCTTCTTCTTCTTCTTCTTCTTTTCCTCCTTCTTCCTCTTCTTTTTCTTTTTTTCCTTCTTTCTCCGATTTTAGTAGCTTCTATCAGTCATTATAATTTGTTATTGATAACATGTTTTATGAAACAGGGCCTAGATTAGCATTCACCAGTTTCCTCTATAACTATCAGTATAAAGCCTTCATGAATCTGGCACAAAATTGTGAACAATATACACAGAAGTTCTGTTGTTTATTCCAATAATTGCATCATCTTCTTAACCACCACCACCACCATCATCATCATAGCTCGAGTGAGATCTCAATAGTTGTTACCAGTTTACTATAAAACATTTTTTGTTTCTAGAAATATGAATGATGGCTCTGTTGATGCAAGGAGCTGTCATAAATCACATATATTAATGTTGTGACTCTGTCTTCTACTCACTTTTTATGCTGTTGTAATAAATGGGAAATCTAGAAAGATATATATTTAAAACAATGAATAAAGAAGAATTTGCATGGATATTTTGTTAGAACCATCAGTAAAATGGTAAGTATTCCAGGTCAAATCCTCCAAAATATTTCAAGATAATAATAATAAATAAAACAATATAAAACCAACTTGGCCTACGATATTCATTGAAAAATGCAACTATTTATACATCCAGAAGATGCTTGTTTCTCTTAATTTTGTGGAAATTCTCTGTTGACCGCATGGGCACTTACATTTTCATTTCCATCAATATGCATTTTCATTAAAGATGCATAGGAGTGGGCTCTCATGGGGACCAATAACAGGTGTTGTCAATTACCAGGGTTAGCCTTCATTTTTTTTGACCAACAGACCCAATGTAACGCTCTGCATTTTCCACCAATGACCGCATGTGGAAAAGTCATTATCTAAGATTTCCCTCGAATAAAGACTCTCTGAGAGGCTGGTTGTATTTCCTAATAGGACCACAGGTTTGCTCTGTGCAAGACTTGCACACCCATTAATGGTATTTCCACCAAGTGTTGTCAGCGGTGTCAGTGGTGTCAGCGAAGTATGAACTTCAGCTCATGGAAGCTAACTTCCATCTTCCTTTGATGTTTAGGGGTACCTTGCGGCAGCAGATGTCGGCGCCCTGGAGGTCCGAAGTGAAGGTCCTCCTCGACGGAGAATTCACCAAGCCCCGGAAAGGAACCGACGTAGGAGATCATCCACCCATCACTCCGATGAGAGCCGCTAACGAGAGCGAGGTGGGAGGGGAGGCGTGGAGGCTGTATGAGTATATTGCCAGGCACTTCATCGCTACAGTGAGTACATTTAAAGCCCCACCGCACAATTTATAGCTACTTGCGCCCTCTATATAGCAAACAATGCCTAATCAGTGACCGTTGGTCCCCCATGGTCCCCAGTGTCTTATGTTAATCGAGAGCTGATTTGATGAGATAACCACCTGCCAGTGACCATGCAGGGAGGTCTAATCTCTCCTATAAACTAGTACAGATAAGCTTTAAAGCTCCACTGCACTACTTATAGCCACTTGTGCCCTCTTTATAGCCAACAATGCTTAATCGGTGACCGTTGGTCCGCCATGATCCCCTTTTTCTTATGTTAATTGAGAGCTGATTTGATGAGACAACCACCTGTCAGTGACCATGCAGAGAGGTCAATACCTCTTGGCCAAACTAGTGCAGATGGGCTTCAATTGTTAGGAAGGAATTCTCAGAATGTTTTAAGGGTTGGACTGAAAAAAACTGGTCAAAAGCTATGTTGAAAATGATGTCTTGTTTCAATTAAAATTATAATAATCACTAATAAAGGTAAACTGGGAAGGGGGCTTTGAGGCTGTATGAGTATATCGCCAGGTACTTCATCGCTACGGTGAGTATATTTATTTGTCGAAATCAAAGTTGATGGGTACGCGATAGGAAGGTATTCTCTAAATGTTTTGAGGGATGGACTGAAAAAAGGTGTTGTGATCCAGTGGATAAGTCTTCGAACTGGGAACCATGAGGTTCAGGGTTCGAATCGCTGTCAAAGCACTGAGATCCTTGCCAAGACATTAATCTACTATTGCCACACTCTACTCAGGTGAGGTAAATGGGAACCTGGCTTGAATAAATTGTTTGAAATGCTCGAGCGCTGTAATGGCAGCCATGCTAAAGCTGGGGTAATAATAATGGAGTGCCTAGAGTGGCAATGCGCTAGACATGAGCACAAATACAAGACTCCACTATTATTATTATAATATTATCATTACTAGCGTTACTAGCATCTTCACCATCATAATCAGCATCATCACCATCATAATCAGCATCATCACCATCATAATCAGCATCATCACCATCATAATCAGCATCACCTTCTTTGACATCATAACTTCACCTTTAATTACCTTCTGTCCCTATCCTCCAGGTGAGCCCAGACTGCCCCTACCTGCTCACCACCATCCGTCTGATGATCGGAGTGGAAGGCATCATAATCAGCATCATAATCACCATCATAATCACCATAATCAGCATCGTCATCATCGTAATCAGCATCATAATCACCATCATCATCATAATTAGCATCATAATCACCATCATCATCATAATCAGCATCATCATCATCATAATCAGCATCATCATCATAATCATCATCATAATCATCATCATAATCAGCATCATCATCATAATCATCATCATAATCAGCATCATCATCATAATCATCATCATCATCATAATCATCATCATAATCAGCATCATCATCATAATCATCATCATAATCAGCATCATCATCATAATTAGCATCTTCATCATCATAATCAGTATCATGGTCATCATAATTAGCATCATAATCTTCATAATCAGCTTCATCATCACCATTATTTGCACTTGTACTCATGTACTTCTGTTCCTTTCTCCTCTAGGTGAGCCCCGACTGTCGCTACCTCCTCACTACCATCCGTCTGATGATCGGGGAGGAAGGCTTCAACTGCACCGGTAAGACCCTGATTAGCGATGGCTTCACCGCAGTCATGCCCTGGCAGGCCATCCAGGACGAAGAGAACCTTCCCAACGTCACCAAGGGAGATATCTGTCACATTGACGAGGTAATCTCAAAATTTGATATCAATCGCAACTTATTTGCGATTGATATCAATTACAACTATACGAAGTAGGATAGGGAAGTAGATTGCAAATGTTAATGCGGTTGGAGTGGCATGTGTGTACTTGTAAAATGGTGCCTTGCTGGAATCCTTAGGTCTTTTGATGTATACATTTACAATGCAAATACCACAAAAGATATGAACCTTAATATGAACCTTATAAAACATATTAAATTCCTATTTTTCCTTCAGAGAATCCACATTTTTTCTATGGAAGTTTGACAGATATGCAGTTCCTTTCACAACACAACTAATTTTCAAACAGTAACTGAAGTAATGCCTTTATTGTACCGTCAAACCCGTCTATAGCGACTGCCCAAGGGAAACGCAAAAAGTGGTCTTTATAGACTGGTTCCTTCAGTACATGTTTCAATGAGAAACCATTTTCAAGTGAAACAAAAAATGTGGTTTATGTAGACAGGTGGTCTCTAAAGCAGATTAAACTGAAATAGTATACAAGTGCATTCAGTCATTTTTTTATACTTAAAAGGCAACGTTTAACAATGCTAAATCTGAGATGCATGGCCGTACGTGTTATCAGTGTCTGTGATATGGTGTAATATTGAAGCCCTAAAAAAATTGCGCTTCAAAATGATCATGAAGGGCCTCAAAAAAGTAAAGATCTTTGAGTGACCAGTTTTACCATACCGGTACTCATTTTTGGCAATAGACTGTAGTGTAATAAAAACTGTTAGGAAAATAAATTCTTAAATTACTAATTTCAATCATAAATATCTTGATAATCAGACAAGCGATTGGCTTGTAAAAGACATGGGATTCATGTATGACCTGAAGGTTTATAATTATGATTGCAGCATGAGCTAAATCCAGGATATTTTTTTAAAATCTGAGGCAAAATTACCCAATCCCTTATCTCTCTCTAGGCCAAGCTGAGTGAACGCCAGACCAGCCCTCCCGACTATCTGACCGAAAGTGAACTGATCTCCCTCATGGAGAAGCACGGCGTGGGTACAGATGCCAGCATACCCGTCCACATCGAGAACATCTGTCAGAGGAACTATGTGAAGGTGGAGAGTGGGCGTCGTCTAGTACCCACAAGGCTTGGCATTGTTCTGGTCCATGGATATCAGAAGGTAATGTTTCTCGGTCCTTTTTTTTAAAAGGCATAAATACTGATTTCTTTAGGAGGATGCTGAATTTTTAGTTGCTTTTGATTGCTGTAAATATATTGTTATGATATTGTTATGAATTACATAACTATTAATTCTTATTTTCAAATGAAGTCTGTTTGACAAACACCCAGATTATTTTGTAAAAATCCATCTCTAAAAGCCATAATAGCAATATGATTGTTTGTGAGGTTTTCAATTCGAGCTTCATTAATTATTGTTTTGGTGAAACAAATTAGGCCATTCTTTGCAAAGTTATTTGACATTTTATAGTCACATGTCGGGCTGAAATCTCAATCGAAATCTATCTTTTGCCCCTTTTAAACAATTTTTTTAAATTTCATACACAACTAGCTATTAAAGTAGCTGTGCCCATGTAATTGACAGTTCCTGCATTGTGTAACAAAATATGATACACCTGTAACTGTGATTGAAATCTCATTTTGCTGCTTCCAATTAATAGATTGATCCAGACCTGTCTCGGCCCACCATGCGATCTGCGGTGGAGGAGCAGCTAAACCTGATCGCTCATGGCCAGGCCGACTTCATCTCTGTTCTCATACACACCTCTAGTCATGATTAAAATCTCATTTTGCTGCTTCCAATTAATAGATTGATCCAGACCTGTCTCTGCCCACCATGCGATCTGCGGTGGAGGAGCAGCTAAACCTGATTGCGCATGGCCAGGCCGACTTCAACTCTGTTCTGATACACACCATAGACATCTTCACCAGGAAGTTCCTCTACTTTGTAGATCACATCCAAGCCATGGATGATCTGTTTGAGGTGTCCTTCTCGCCTCTGGCTGCCACCGGGAAACCCATGTCCAGGTAGGGATAGAGATGATGAGGAGGAGGAAGAGGAGGGGGTTGGGGAGGAGCGGGAGAAGGATGGTGAAAGTGATGATGAGGATAGTTATGATGCTGATGATGATGATGCTGATAAGTGTTGGTGGTGATGACAATAATGGTGATATTAATGATGAGGATGATGATATGCAGATGATGGTGGTGATTATGATGGTGTTAGCGTTGGTGGTGATGGTGATGTTTGGGACAGCAATTATGATGATGATGATAGTGACTATGATGATGATGACGGTGATAGTGATGATGATGATGATAATGACGATGATGCGGATGATGATGATGACATATAGTGATGGTGATAATGATTTTAATTTTATATTTCTTTTAACAGTGATTATAATTTTGATAATGGTGATCACTGTTACAGCAGTGATTGTGATTGAGGTGAGAAATATAAAAAACGATGATAATTTGTAGAAGTTTCATGGTGTAGTGTATACATCATCACATTGGGAGACAAGTGGTCTACGTTTTTAAATTTCATATTCACTACACTAATATCAATATCAAGTGTCATAGTTGAGTGGTGTAAGCACTTGACTTGAAATGCAAAGGCCGTAGGTTTGATTCCTAACAGGACACCGATGTACTCTGGCAAGGCATTCATCTACATTTGCCACTCACAGCCCAGGGCACTGTCTTATAAACAGTTGTGATTAATCACGATTATATGTAATTGATATCAATCTCAACATCAGACATAGAAGGCTGTAAATCAATCGCAACTCTTTATAAGACGGGAACGTTTCGCAAAATGCCCTTTCCTTTTGTCATCCACAGATGCGGAAAGTGCCACCGGTTCATGAAGTACATCTCGGCCAAGCCGATGCGCCTTCACTGCCCTACCTGCGAGGAGACGTTCAGCCTCCCTCAGAACGGTTCCATCAAACTCTACAAAGAGATCAGATGCCCCCTGGATGATTTTGAGCTGGTCCTGTGGTCTTCAGGCCCGAAGGGAAAGGTAAAAATTAGTTGTAAAAGAAAAAGAGAAGAAGAGAAAGTTGGGAACAGAATAAGCACTGAGAATAGTTTATCTTTTTAAAATGAACAAATCTTTGTTCCTTATTTGGTATGTGCCTGAGTGATAACAAAAACAAAAACTTATATGTAGCTGAAATAATGTAAAGGTGAGCTTTGATTACATATAAAAAGAGTAGTGAATTTTATCTAGACTGTTGAGCAAGTGAAAATAATGCAGAACAGATGTGAAATTTGATTTTACACTATTTTACCAAAATAATGAACAAAGATTTGTTCATTTAGAAAAATATACTGTCTAAGGCAAAGAAAATAGCAATAGAGAGAGAGAGATAGAGAGACACATAATATATGTAATATAATGTATAAGAAAAGTGATACAGGGGACAGAGTAAGAAAGAAGGAGAAGTGGAGAGTAAGAAAGACTGAATGTAGAGATGAGGATATAGCGAGAAAAGGAGCAGGGAGAAAAAGGAAGACAGACAGACAGGAGGAGAGGGTGTGCAAGGAGAATTCAAATCCCCCTCAGAACAGATCTATCAAGCTCCATAAACTATCGAGAACTGTTTAAAACAGCAGCGTTTAAAACAAAATTGTTTATAAATGCATCTCCTTGTAAAATTCTAGGACCTGTGTCTCGAGGTCCATTTCATTGAGGCATAGATAGATCTTCATCTTAATTGTTATAAACAATGATTACTCATAATTTCTGATCATTTACTTTTTCCAATGCATTAGCATTAGACACCTTTCTCCAATCTCCATAAAAGAGTTTACAGACACAAGATCAGCACATACCGGTACATCAGACACAGGTTCTCCATAACTTCCTATCTTTAGCATGAACATAATTCTCAGTTAACATGTTTTTGTTACCCTCTCTTCCACCACCCACAGAGCTACCCGGTGTGCCCCTACTGCTTCAGCCCACCCCCCTTTCACGGAGATGAAGAAGGGACAGGGTTGCGATGGATGCACCCATCCCACCTGTGCCCACTCCTTAACCATGCTGGGCGTGGCTCAGTGTTTTGAATGTTAACCTGTTTTATTACCCTCTCTACCATCCACAGAGCTACCCAGTGTGCCCCTACTGCTTCAGTCACCCCCCTTTCACGGAGATGAAGAAGAGACAGGGGTGCAACGGATGCACCCATCCCTTCTGTGCCCACTCCTTAACCATGCTGGGCGTGGCTCAGTGTATTGAATGTTAACCTGTTTTTGACCCTCTCTACTATCCACAGAGCTACCCAGTGTGCCCCTACTGCTTCAGTCACCCCCCTTTCACGGAGATGAAGAAGGGACAGGGGTGCAACGGATGCACCCATCCCACCTGTGCCCACTCCTTAACCATGCTGGGCGTGGCTCAGTGTATTGAATGCGATGAGGGGGTAATGGTGTTGGACCCTTCCTCAGCACCCAAGTGGAGACTCGCCTGCAACAAGTATGTATAGTGATGATGAGAAGGAGGAGTGTGACGATGAAGATGATGATGATGATGATGGTGCTGGTGATGATGAAGATGATGTTGATGATGATGATGATGATGATGATGATGATGAGGATGATAAGGAGGTGGAGGAGGTTGAGAAGAATAATGATGAAGATGATGACGATGATAATGATGAAGATAACGATGGTGATGAAGATAACGATGGTGATGAAGATAACGATGGTGATGATGATAATGAGGAGGATGGTGATGATGATGATTATTATAAGGAAGAGGAAGAGGTACAATGAAGACAATGATATGAAGATGATGATGATGATTATGATGGTGGTGATGGTGATGGTGATGGTGATGGTGGTGGTGATGATGATGATGGTGATGATGATGATGAAGATGATGATGATGGTGAGGAAGATGATGATGATGGCAATGATGATGATGACGATGATGGCAATAATGATGATGATGATAAAAATAATAATAATAATAATACTGTCCATTTATAAAGCGCAGCATCTATATGAATATAGTACCCTTCCACGCATAAAATAAAGTATAAAATTACTCAGGCTGCAGCTGAACTGCCATGATAACGCGCTAAAGCATTCAAGGAATTTCTTACTACTAGTTAACCATTTACTTTACCTGGGTGAAGAGAAGCAAATGTAAATTAATGTCTTGCCAAAGGACATTAGTGCCGCATCAGGAATCAAATCGCAAACCATGTGGTCTACAGATGATGATGATCATGATAAAAATGATGATGATAAGGAATAAGGTAATGAGAATAATAGGTGCCAATGTGAGGCTGCAAAACTTATCTATGTACTTGCAGACTCTTAGTAAACGTGTGACTAAGGATTAATCTGTTAAGCTTTTAATCTTTAATATTTAACCAGAGCCTTGTGTGACTATCTTTCTCAAAGTAACTTATATGTCTACAATCCTGCATAATTCATGTCCACAGGGGATTAGTTCACACATGGATGAAACATTCATAACAAAGGTCAGCCTGTATGAATAATCTTAACCCTCGGGGGATTGCATGCATGACTTGAAAGGTTCTTCCCTTCCCTATCACTCATTGATATCATATCTGAGGACCAAAGTCATACTTATCCCCCACGTTCTCTTGCCGCTGAATTTATGAATTATTTTCCATGTTTGAGTTGAAACGCAGTATGATTGAATACAAGGTCTAAGGCGGCATTATTTATGGACATCAGATCTGTAAATAACGACACGTTATCCATGAAATCCGCATTGACCTTTCATTGTTATGAATAATCCATTCAGCTTCAGTGACAATTATTAATTGATTGCTTTTACTTTCTTCGGTTGATGGATTCTTTTCCCCAAAGGTTTGTCACCTCAAAGTAAAAATGAACAACCTTTTCAAGCTTCAGCAAAATTTGCAGCACGGGAAGTTATCATTTTCATGTTAAAACTTTATTCTTTTCCAATCATGTACTTCTACTATCTCTTCAAAAATTTCAAGGAGTAACATTTAGGAGGCATTTATGTTTGCAGCAGTTTGTTTCATATTTTCTTTTATTTTCTACCTGTGTTAATTTTCAAGCCTTTATAACTTTATTCATTCATTCACTCATCCATTCATTCATTCATTTATCCATTCTTAAATTATTTAATTCATTCATCCATTCATCCATTCACTCAATCAGTCATTCAATCATCCATTTATTCATTCATTCATTTATTTACCCATCCTTTAATTATTTAATTCATTCACTCATTCATTCACTCATTTATTCATTCACTCATTAATTCATTTAACTATTCATTCATTCATTCTTTCATTCATTCATTCATTCAATTATTCATTCATTCAATCATCCATCCATTCATTCATTCATTCATTTATCCATCCTTTAATTATTTAATTCATTCACTCATTCATTCACTCATTCATTCACTCATTCATTCAATTATTCATTCATTCACTCATTCATTCATTCATTTATTCTTTCATTCACTCATTCATTCAATTATTCATTCATTCATTCATTCATTCATTTATCCATCCTTTAATTATTTAATTCATTCACTCATTCATTCACTCATTCATTCAATTATTCATTCATTCACTCATTCATTCATTCATTTATTCTTTCATTCACTCATTCATTCAATTATTCATTCATTCACTCATTCATTCATTTAATTATTCATTCATTCATTCATTCATTCATTCAATTATTCATTCATTCAATCATCCATCCATTCATTCATTCATTCATTTATCCATCCTTTAATTATGTAATTCATTCACTCATTCATTCACTCATTCATTCAATTATTCATTCATTCACTCATTCATTCATTTATTCTTTCATTCACTCATTCATTCAATTATTCATTCATTCATTCATTCATTCATTCATTTATTCATTCATTCATTCAGGATTCAAGTTTTATTGTCCATATATATATATATATATGTATAATACAGAAATGTGTTTCCCATCTGGGTTAGTACATGCAATATAAACATTGTCTTAAACCTGATAATGTATGTTGAGAGCCAGAAAAATTAATGCTGAGCAAGAATGAGGCAACACCCTTTTAGCTCTCAGCAGACAATACATAACAATAACATTACTCTGAGTCACATTATGGATGCATTCACACATAAATAGCCAATGATATAAACAAAAGCGACAATACCACAACTTACTGCGATCACAAAGAAGAAGAGAAAGACAGCTCAAGCTAGTGAGAGAAAGAGAGGGAAAAAAAGGTGGGCAAAAGGCAGAAAGAGAGAGGAGAGAGGGTAGAAATGAATCGGGACTTGCAAAGACGTGTGCATTTCTGCTCAAATCATCTCTTGAATAAATGATAAACTCTGAAGTCTCTGAGACATCATATATCTTGATTTATTCTTTATTTGACATTCATTTGAAATCTATATTGCCAGGATATGAAATCGACTCCACCTCATTGTACAACTCCCCATCCATTATAAATGACTAACCTTGGAAGTCTTGTCACTTAAGACATCACTTCTTTCTTTTTACTGTATTTGACATTAGTATGAAGTCCTATTTCCAAGAAAAGCATTTACCTAGCTGAAAACTGTCCTCAACCCTCGACATTAATTTATTTATTCTGTATGTTTCATTGTTATCAAGCCTCCGGTTTTCGAGTCACATTACGGAAATTCAATCTTCACATTCTCCATACACCCCAATTTGAATACTTATGAACCTCTAGCAAGAAAACATCACTGCACTATTTAAAGATAAAGTTGAGTTCTGATCATGCGATTGCATTGTGAGAGTAACGGTGTGGAATCGATCAGAAAAGTCTTATCATGTAGCATATAAGTATTGGTGTGTACTGCAAGGTTCTGGAGTCATCAAAATAATACACAAATTGGCCCAGTCTTGGTAAAGTAACAAGCACTGTACACAAAAAGATGTATATGGGACATACGGCATGAAAATCTGGACTCATTTTTAAGATGTTACTTGTCATATTTAGAATATGAAGGCATTTGAAGAGCCATGATTTTCAGAGAACTTTCTGTCTCTGATGTTTTTCCACCCTTGCAAAATAACAATGATAACGCTCACAAATCATTTTTCACCTCTCCCAAAACTCAACCTTCTCTTTAAACTTTCTAAGCTGAAAGCTAGATACTAAGCTTACTAAATTTCCACAATGTCTCTAATATTCTACTTCTAAGAATTGGTTTCTTCGAAATAAACTCCATGCAACTCCAGAAGAAACGGGATTGGGTACCCTAGTATGAAGAAATATAAACTTGTGACACTCAAGTTTTGTGTGGTTAATGATTGGGCAGGTCAAGGATTCTTTTTCATTATGCATGAACCTGTATGCATATGTATTTTGTATGAGGTCTATGAATGATGGAAAAAAGGGTGAATGTCTGATGATCCTAGCACCTCTGGGGGGTGTTTCACAAAGACTGAGATCGACTTTAAGTTGGACTTAACTATGGCAGGCTGTTCATGCCACTAGTTTCTGGCATTGGTTTCTCAAGGGATGTACAAATCTTCGCAAATCTACAGAATTTACATTTTTTGATAGTTCATTATTGAAGGAAAAAATATTATCTAAAGATCATAATTGAGAGACCAATGGTGAGAGCAACCAGTGGCATGAACAGCCTGCCATAGTTAAGTCCAACTTAAAGTCGATCTAAGTCTTTGTGAAACAACCCCCTGTAGTATTATCCCTCATCTTGTTTGAAAAATTAATGTGGGTTTCTGCGGTGAGATTTGCTCTACGATGATGGAAAGTTGTTTTCGTCTTTAATCATGGTGGTCTGTTGGATAATGGATGGCATCGAGAGAAAAAAAGGGGGTGGCTAATAAAGGTGCATTGGCCCGTAGCTCCATCATATTTTCTACGATGAGTGCACCCCCTCCCCTTGTCCACAGCCTAGACTGTTTCGGTGTCAGCTGGGAAAATAACAAACCCTCAACGCTGGGTGGGTGACAGTAGTCCTTGCCTCTCATTCTCTACCCAGACGGTTGTTTTGGGGGACTGCGCGATGAGTGAAGATACCGTACTGTGTGTGGGATGGTTGTAAAGGGATGAGGACAGATGATCAATGAATAAAGAATATATAAAAACGGACAGAATCTGGACTACCCCTCCCCCTCCCCCCCCCCTTCCCCCCTCCCCTCACACACATTATGTGTGCACGAGTTTGATGACTGGGATAATAACATATTCACTTTCAAAACCTGTTGATAGTGGTCACAAAGAAAAGCCCAAAGTGACCACTACAGACAGGTGGCCACTAGAAATTGGTCTTCAACAATTATATGTGATGTAACTCTCAATTTCTAGAGAAATGTTCTGCTATGCAAAATTAATCTGCTGATACATATATGTTGACATTGATTTTAATATAATTTCAATTTTCTTTCTACCATCTTCTTTCCCCCCCTCTCTCTCTCTCTCTCTCTCTCTCTCAGATGCAACATCATCATGAACATCTTCGAGGATGCTCACAAGGTGACCTTGTCGGGTCACCTGTGCGAAAAGTGTGATGCCTCCATACTCAATGTCAACTTCAACAAGGTCAGTAGCACAACGTCATGGCTGAGTACCGTATTTGCCGTCGATAAGGCCGCAGCGTCGTATAGGCCGCACCCCCGATTTTGACATTTAAAATTAAAAAAAAAAAATAAAACAAAAATGTGCGGTTGTTATTGTTGTTTTGCTGCCGGCCGAAAACCCACGCGGGGAAGGACCTTCATTTAACATCAAGGTGCAGTTAAAGGCGCTGATTTGTCCTTGTAAACTTGTCACAAATAATAGTAACAATGTCGTTTTTAGAAGAATGTGTAAGATCATTAATGTAAATTAAAAACAATAGAGTACATGTACCTAGGTCCTAGGATAGAACCTTGTGGTACACCATTTGTTATATAAAAAAATTGAGGAATTATTATTATAAACTACATATTGAGATCTATTAGAAAGATTACTTTCAAACCAAGATGACAGACAAATTTTAGTGTTGTTGTAGTTTCCTAGTGGTGAGTCAACACACTGATTACTGAGCTGGGAGATATTGCCAGGCATAGCGCCATAAATCAAAACTAAAAAAAAAACTAAAAAAAAAAAACCTTTTTTTACTCTTTCGCCTCATAGGCCGCACCCCGACTTTTTGATATTTTCTCTTCCAAAAATGATTACGGTAATGATAAATAATATTCAGTTCTTGTATAGCGCATACACATTCTATGAAATAAGGTCTCTATGGGCTCCAAAGAGTTTTGGAAATTATTACTCTAGCTTAGCTCCAGCAGCTGTTATCAGCCCACAGTGCATTTCAAGAAATAATCTTACCAGGTACCAATTTACCTCACCTGGGTTGAGTGTACCAAATGTAGATTAATGTCTTGCCAAAGAACCTTGTGATCCACAGGCCAAAGAGATATCCACTCGACCACGACACCTCTACATTTAATAGGCCTGAGCCATCCACTTTTCCTTTAGACCATATGGATTAACGGGTGCTAATGCCCCAATAAACTTCTACATGCAAGACAATGACAATGGGAGAGATACCGGTACATATTCCATTGCCTTTGACAAACTAAAACTTGGCTTGTGAGATCAGGGCACTGAATAAGAGAAAAAGGATCCGAGCTCCGATGGTCACGGTTGGGATCGTGAACTGAAATGACCAAGGGGGTGTTTCACTAAGAATATAATCGACTTTAAATTGGACTTAACTATGGCAGGCTGTACATGCCACTGTTTACTCTCGCCATTTACTGGCATTGGTCTCTCAAGGGAGGTACATATCATGATCTCAAGTCTTCTACATTTTTTGATAATTCATTGTTGAAGGAAAAAACATTATCCAATGGTCATAATTGTGAGAGCAACCAGTAGCATGAATGGCCTGCCATAGTTAAGTCTAACTTAAAGTCAATAATCTTGGTGGTTTATAACAAATGTGCAACGGTGTTATTTAGGTCACAGATGGATTAAAATATTTAGATGGAGGAAATGGAATACTTATTGTGTTTGTATTAATAGCTTATAGTGCTCAGAATGTAGATCACAGAGTTACCAGTATTTGCTTGGGGATTAAAACCTCAGAAACTCATCACTTTTTCTTCTTCTTCTTCTTCTTGTTTTTAGGGGATTTTCCTAAACAGTTACAGTTAATTATTATTATCATTCTCATTTTTCTGCTTTTGTTAAAACCAACTGAATATCAGGTTGAACTTTCTTTTTAATGCCCATTTATCTCTGTCTCTTTTTTTGCCAAATGGATTTGATAAATCACATGTATGTAAGCCTCACCATTCTCTTTCTCATTTATAAAATGTTAATTATTCTTTTTATATTTTCCCCCAGAACAAAACCCCACTGGAGGGTGGCGAGACCTACCACAAAGGATGTATCTTCTGTGACCCCATCTTGACCCCTCTCACGGAGGCCCAGCATGCCAGGTTCCGTCGCAGGCGTGGCGGAGGAGGGGGTACCGTTGGGAGAGGGCGTGGTAGGGGGAGGGGCAGGGGGCGTGGCCGAGGAAGAGGCAGGGGAAAACCCAAGGACAAGATGTCACAGTTGGCCGCTTACTTTGTTTAGAGGGCTTGCATGTCAGAGGTCTGAACTCATAACTTGCAGTTAAACTGGCCCAAGCTTAATTGTTCATATGCCACAAACATAATCTCCCTGTGCCACACTGTATTTATCATGGGATAGATATACCAAAGGCTTCAATATCATTCAACTGTTTCCATTGCAAAAGTAAGCTATGCTGGGGGGTGTTTCACAAAGATCCTAGGATGAACTTATCTTTAAGTTGGACTTAACAATTATGGAAAGCCGTTTGCATCTATACAAATATTTTGTAAAAAGATATTTTAAAAGGCCAAAAATATTGATTTAAATCATTCTTATTTTCTATTATCAAGGAGATTTCATGTTCTTGATGTGAAATTTATGAAGAGTCTAAAATACTTGAATTTTTCGCTTTTGGATATATTTATTTTAAGGCTACAACTGGCTCTCCATAATTTTTAAGTCCAACTTAGAGTTAAGGTCAACTTCGGATCTTTGTGAAACACCCCCTGGTGTTATAAAGGTTGTCATTGAGCTAATCAAGACCAGAGATTTACAATTTTTCAAATCCATTGCGTTGTACAAAGCAATCCTTTTGTCATCATTGAAAAAATGCTGCATTTTTGCTGCTTTATTCCTGAAAGAGGCTTTAATCAGCAAACAAATATGAGACAGTTTCCAGGCCAAAGGTGACAGTTGATGCATAATGGATATATGTTAACAATATATAATTATCTCGGTCAAAAAATCCCCTGAAACATCAGATTTTGCCAAGAGACTTTTTGTGAAGATATCGTTAGCTGTGACATCAATGTTTTCTTAGTCTACAATTACATTTATTCAAAAGTCAGAAAGTTGTCCAGCATACAGGATAATTGTGAGATGAGGGAAAGTACATAGAAATGTATGTAAAAATGTATTTTATTTCATCAATTGCTTGACAAAATTGTAGAATCTTGCATACCACACTTTATAGTACCGGTACTTAAAATACTTTTTTCGGTTTCTTCAGTTTTCCTCATCAATAGGATATTATTTAAGAAACATATTTCTAATTGAGGCTTATTATATATAATTGTTATATACTTTCTATATATTAATTTCTGTTAGATTAGTCGATTATTATGTGGTTGTTTTTTCTTATTCCATGTCATTTTTTCTTATTATAATTATAATTATATACTTCAAGCCTGAATTCCAATTCAATTGGCCAACATGTATATGAATATATGTTGACAAGGTGTTGTGGTCTGGAAGATACAACACTGGACTGTGGATCACATGGTTCATGGTTCGAGTCCCGGCAAGGTATTTATCCACATTTCCCACACTCCACCCAGGTGAGGTAAATAGGTACCCGGTAGGAAGAAATTCCTTGAATTCTTGGAAGCTAAGCTAAAGCCGGGGTAATAATATGATAGCAGGGCCCTCAGTGAGAACAGTATTAATGCTGATGAGGCTACCCTAGGTAAACAGGACATACACTGTATTATTATTAAAGAAGAATCTTTGAGTAATCCAAAAAAATCATTGTCCAGTTGGCTTCAGTTACGGACTGTTATTTGCCTCTTAGAAAATGACATCACCTGGGACCTGTTTCACAAAGCCTTTTTTCAAGGACAAATGACATAAACCTGTGGCAAGTCTGCTGATAACCAATCAGAATCAAGGATTTCACTAGCTTATAACAAAAAAATGTCTTTTTCCACTGGTGACAAGTATTGTGAAAAGGGGCCCTGTTTGGAGCTAGAAGGGTTTAAAGTATGTTACCAACATCGCTACCACCATTGTCCAGTATTTCATTTGTGACATCTTTCGGTGATGGCGTTCATAGAGCCAATTTCTGGGTCCTGTTCCCAAGCATCATCGAGCGTGCGTCATCGTTTGGTGATGCAATGTTAGAAATGGCTTTTGATTTCTGGTTCTTGTGCCCAAGGATCATCACGCGCTTGAGTCATTGTTTGGTGATGCATTGTGGGACATGGCTGTCGACGCATCAGGACATTGTGAGCAGTAGATGGCAGTATACGTAAATCTGAAGTAGTGTCAGTAGACTACCATGCCTTTAACTTGTATACTTTAAATTCACATAAATGTAGGCAATATCATACATTTAAGGCAACTCCAGTACGAAATGTAATGTATATTTTTCCTCTCCCCCTCCCCCTCCTTTTCTTTTTTCTTTCTTTGAATGTAAATTTGTAATCATTAATATTTTGTTGAATTCTGTAATAAATCTAATTTTTCTCTTGAACCAGAACTCAAGAGTAAAACAGAATTATGATTGTAAATTATACTATGCAACAATAAATGGCATTCAGAATGCCATGCTGAAGGAAAACACCCTTTTTTTTCTCTCTCTTTCTTTCTGTATGTGTTTGAATGTAAAGCCATGACTTCACTGGGGAGAACTGAATGATATAGAAATGATGATATCAAATCGAGTATTATTGGTGCGTGTCTGGTTATGTTATCTAGTGCGTGAAACGCCATCACCCAGACAACGACGGACCTGGGACCCGTTTCACAAAGCCCTTTTTCATTGACAAATGACGACAACCAATGACAAATCTGCTGATGACCAATCAGAAGTAAGGATTTCACTAGCTTATAACAAAAACTGCCGTTTGTCACTGATGACAAGTTTTGTGAAATGGGTCCCGAATGGCGTATTACATTTACCCTCAAAGGGAGGTACACCCTGGTATTAAACTGGAATTACTAAAAGCAGAAAAATGAGACAAATAAATTAGTAAAGATTTGAGCAAATTCGGATTACAATTAGATAAGTTGTGAATTGTTTAAAGCTGTCATCAGTGAAACACAAATCGGCAACCCTGACGTATCTTGCAAGGTCCTCCCCAACTCGTTCTGTACAGAAAATTTCATAAGCCTTAATTTTCTGAGTCATTGATGACGGAATTGATTTGTTTCACACAGGGGTTGTATATGGAACATATCTACAATAGTTATACATGTACTTAGGCAGCATGTAATATTGAAAATATCTAGGGAAAAATAGAAATTTTGGAGTGGACCTCACAAAATACGTCACAAAGTTGGTAATTTGTGTTGAACTTTAAAAATGCATAACTTTCCTTTTTTCAATCAGATTTTGCTCAATTTTTCACTAACCTGTTCCTCTTCCTCTCTCTGCTTCTACCAGGGTGGACTTCCCCTTTAAGTGGTCAACGCAAGCAGGGGCGTCTCCAAAGGGGGGGGGGTACGACACCCCCCCACCTGTCAGGATATTGTCGGTAAATTTGCGCTGCCGTCGGGAAAAATGAGAAAAGGGGGAGGGGAAAAAGAGAGGGAGAGGGAAAGGGAAAGAAAATGAAAAGAAAAGAAAGAAAGGAAAGCAAAGAAAGGAAAGGAAAAGAAAGGAAAGAAAGGAAAAGAAAGGAAAGAAAGGAAAAGAAAGGAAAGAAAAGAGAAAAAAAAAAAAAGAGAGGAGAGGAAAGAAAGGAAAAGAAAGAAAAAAATAGAAAAGGGAAAAAAAAGAAACGGGGGATGAAAGAAAAGAGAGAGAGGGGAGGTAAGAGCCTGAAAGCGGAGGAGTGGGAGTAAAAGAGAGAAGGGGGTTGTTGGGTGGAGTCGTCTCGTCGAGGGAGCAAGAAAGACACGGGTAAATATGTTGCTATGTCGGGTCAGCTGTGTCGGTATTCTTGCTCGATCCTCGTGTACTATATCAATGCAGAAGTTTGAAGTCGGTGAGATGTATATTGTCGGTCGGCCGACAAAATTTTTTCCCTACGCACTGTGACTTTTTATCCGATGTGACGACTTCGAGAGTGACTACAACTACAATACCTGTATTGTCTCCCCGGCCCCCCACTCAGTGTTATTTAGGGTACGCATATGCGTGTTCCCTCCTTTTGAAAACACCCCCTAAGTCCGGTGTGTAAAGTCAATTTTGTGTATGTACGAGCCGGACTTTGGTGCGTGAAAAGTACCCCTTTATCGGACATTTTGGTAACACGCATGCGGCCATTCCGACCCCGGAGTGGGGGGGGGGGGGGGGGGGGGGGGGGGGGGGGGGGCCGGGATTTTCTCAAAGTTTCATTTTCCTATAATATCAGCTAAAGCAATCAGAGGTTTAAAATTTTCGGGGAAACTAAATTCAAACAAGGATTGAGAGTCAACAACGGTACGATAAATCGTCTTCCTTTCTCTATATTTTGATGAAACGCCCAAAATTCAGCGCTTCGCGCGGGAGGGGAAAACTTCATTTAGACGAGTCGAGCACGGTTAAACGAATCGTCAACTTTCTCTAATAATTTAATGAAACGTCAAAAATTTCACGCTTCGCTCGGGAGGGGGGGAAACTTTGTTTATATTATTTATGATTCTCTATATTTTGATGACACGCCCAAAGTTCCGCGCTTCGCGCGGGAGGGGAAAACTTCGTTTAGACGAGTCGAGCACGGTTCAACGAATCGTCTACTTTCTCTAATAATTTAATGAAACGTCAAAAAGTGAGGGCGGGAAAACTTTATTCAGACAAGGATTAACAGTCGAGAACGGTACAATAAATCGTCTTCTTTTCCTAATAATTAAAGGAAACGTCTAAGCTTCCGCGCTTCGCGCGGGAGGCCTATCACCCACAACCCCTAATGAGCGCGCAAAGCGCGCTCTTTCAGTGATTCGCTTGCTCACTACCGCCCTCCTTAAAATAAGACCCTTGTTCCGCGCCTGCATTAAAATATATAGCTATGATGCTGACTAAGTTGATGAAATAATTCGTATATCTATGTCGTCGAGGAAAATGACCATTTGCGCATACGCAAGTACTATAGATAGACCATAGGAAAAACCATTTAGCCTTCGGCCCCGGGTTTATAGGGTTAAATTTGTAGATATTGGGACATTAATTTTGTCGGTAATTGGGGGCTAGTTTTGTCGGTAATCGTTGGCCTCTACATCCCCACTGAAAAAGGTCTAGCGACGCCCCTGAACTCAAGTTGGTTGATTTCGTGGTATCCTTTCCTTGTTTGACCTACTGCATCTATTAAAGCGTCCAGTCTAATTTACCATTTAAAGTGCATTATAAATGGCGTGTTATTCCTGGTACATGTACTTCATTGTTTTTACATCTTAATGGTTGTGATATTTACCTCGATGACTAATAAAGTGCTCTGCTGTTAGTAGACTTGAAGGCCCGTTCACACAGAAGCTTAAAACCCGCTTAAAATCCAACGTATTAAAAAAAAAAGCCCTTCCCGCATTAAAATCGTTGCGCTAATAACTCGGGACACATAGAGGCATAATTATATTGCTAAATGGCGCTTTAATGCGATGCTAGACACCGAAGCAGTGTTCCGTCAGGCAACAATTACAGACTTTTATGTGCAACTGGCATAGTACCCAGATCCATTTCAATTGCGTCATTTCCATATTATAGTATTTTTTGTGTAATTACGCCAGTATATCAACGCAATGCTTGCGCTGTTCATTTTGCGATCAGTGGTTTGTGCGATGTCCCTCCCACGTGGCACACCAGTCGCTGACGCAGTTCTACGCCAATCTAATGACGCATCACGTGCAACGGGCATACAGTCTAAACGGGGCTTTGTGATGACGCAGTGACCTTAAGGCCCATTAGAGCCAATACTCGGCTTACACCGCAGACACAAGGTTGTGTCGCTCTGATGATCTTAGCCATTAGCTAATTGACGAAGTCTGTGTTGTCCATGACTTATTAAGAGGCGAGTAAATTGTATCTATTAATAATCGCTGCAGGAGATGTCACTTTACTATATTTAGTTTTCTCACCTAAGCATTTCTCTTTTTTTCTCCCGCGTCTCTGGTTTTTCACTTTTTTTCTACAACGCGAAAAGCGAAAAGACTTATA
>JAVYIG010016526.1:0-30734 GCA_035222895.1 Strongylocentrotus droebachiensis | reverse complement strand
GGTCAGATGAGCATCCAGGGGGCAGAGCCCCCGGAAGCTCAGGTTTTTTAAGGTATTTAATTACGGTCAGATGAGCACCCAGGGGCCCGCCTTAGAGCCCTTGGTGGGGTCCAGAGCCCCTGGAAGCTCGGGGGTTTTAGGTATTTAATTACGGTCAGATGAGCATCCGGGGGCCCGCCTTAGGGCCCTTGGTGGGGTCCAGGGGCATAACCCCCGGAAGCTCCGGGTTTTTAGGTATTTAATTACGGTCAGATGAGCATTTTTACCTTATTTGTGACATTGGCAGGTCACTTATTTTTTCTCCCCGTCTTTTTTTTCTTTTTCTCTTTAATATACTTTTTCAAAATGTGAGGGGGGGGACGCTCGAGCCCAGCCACTTTGCAGACCATGATATAAAGGTTTCTAAATAAGCGTATGTTTAGCCCGACTGCGCATTAGGGAATTTCTTATTTTCCCAAAAATGCATAAAAAGGTATGACCTACAAAAAAATACCGAAAAATCATGTCATAACAGCAACATTTGCAAATCACTGGTATCGAATAAGAAAATACACCCCCCTCATCAGTATGCCAGCGTTCAGGGGCTCATGTCTTCTCACCACTATAACAAAAAAACAGACACGCTTTCCCATTTTCGCACAATATGTCCACGATATGCGCGTATCGCTATTATAAAGACCTCCGTTGATGAATACCGTATAGGTGGCATGCGCAATGTTTATGAAATTTAATTCCTGTGAACTTTCCTTTTCTTTGAATAATATTGTATATGTGATTTAATTCAGGTTTTTATTATTGTTATGTTCTTTTGGGTTAAAAATACAAACCATGTTTACTCCTTTACTGCTTTTTCTTTTTTTTTTTGGAGGGGGGGGGGGCGTTTTTGGGGGGGCAAAAATGCCTTTTGCCCCCCCCCCCACTTTTGTGATTGGGGGGGGGGGGGCAACTGCCCCCCCTGCCCCCCCCCCCCACTTCCGGCGCCTATGCATAAAGGGGTTGATCTATCATGTCCCTTACATTCAGCAAAGGATGGAAGCGACAAAAAAGGGGTTGTAGGCAGGGGCGTTGCTAGACCTTTTTCAGTTTGAGGTGGGGGGGGGGGGGTGAAGAGGCCACCGAATAACGACAAAAATAGCTACCAATTATATATTAACATATATTTATATATGTTAATGCCAATGTCCCAATGTCTACAAATTTAACCCTATAAATCCGGGGCCAGGAGCTAAATTTTTTTCAACCCCCCCCCCCCTTCCCGTGCGAAGCGCGGCAGCTTTGACGTTCCATTAAAATATTAGAGAAAGAAGACGATTCGTTGTACCGTTCACTACTCTTAATCGTTGTCTGAATTCATTTTCCCCCGTATAAGTGCCCTTCAAAGCTTATTTTGATCCCTCCCCTGTTGTTTTCTAGAACTTCCATGATGACCTAGTACATTGTATAATGCTTTACTTGCAGATGGTTTACCTAGTAAGATGCATGTGCTTCCTTGCATTGAGGTCATTTCAGGTCTTACATATTGATGAGCTGTTTGAAATTAACTAGGAGGTATGCGCGTATTGGGGAATGTGGCTTGCTGCTCTACTTTTTTTTAAAAACTTCCCACGACATGTAATGAGTGTTTAGTGTACATTATATGGGACGTACAATGATAGATGGAAAGTTATTTCAGTATATTCGAAATGACATTTAGTTAACTCCTTTTTCCTCCCACATCATCAACATTCATTCATTCCATTTCATCTACATTAGTTCATGAAATGCATTCAAAAAATGAAGAAAAAAAGGAAACGAAAATAACCCGTTAAAGCGCGGAAGCTTTAACGTTTCATTAAAATATATAGACAAAAAAGACGATTCGGACGATTCGGGCGACTCTTAATCATTGTCTGAATTCTCAAAAATGTTTGTTTATCCGATAAAAAGTCACATTTCGTAGGGGAAAAAAATTACATAATACATCTCACCGACTTCAAACTTCTACATAAATATAGTATACGAAGATCGAGCAAGAATACCGACACAGCGGACACGACACAGCAACAAAATTATCTATGCGTATCTTTCTTGCTCCCTCGACGTGGCGACTCCACCAAACATACCCCTCTCTCTCTTTCTCTTTTCTTTCTTTTCCTTTTCTTTTCCTTTTCTTTTCTTTTCTTTCCCTTCCCCTCTCCTTTTTCCCCTCCCCCTTTTCTCATTTTTCCCGACAGCAGCGCAATTTTACCGACAATATCTTGACAGGTGGGGTTGTCGCACCCCACATCCCCCCTTAGAGACGCCCCTGGTTGTAGAGAGTTAGATTATATACAATATTCAAGCTTTTCGTAAGTATATAATATTGCACGATTTTTTTTTCTCCTCATAAGTAAGGAAGTAAGATTTTCAAGATTTAAAGTCAAATAAGATACGATTTTGCGACCGTAAAGCATTATGCAAACGGTGGCGTTCCCTTTATTATGTCTATTTTTAAAGTAGGCCTATATTTTCTTTTAAGCTTTGATAATTATATAAAAATACATCCCCCTAATCTAGCTAATATATTTCCCCCGCTCCAGTGGTGACAAAAAAGGAAAACATAACACATACATAATCCTATCGTAATTTGTCCCCCTTGTGCAACCCCCCCCCCCCCCCCCCTCCCCTCAACTGATAGTCAAACTTAAGAAAATTTACTTTGGTGACAAGACCATATATATTATAAGGAAACCACCTCAGCCCCCCGCCCCCCCCCCCCGAAAATAAATATTAAGGTCCGCTACCTGAATGTCCGAGTCGTCATCATAAAGGCGAAGGCGGCGGGTGTGGGGGGGGGGGGGAGGGGGGGGGGGAGGTGAGCTTGAGGATGTTTCATGATTCAAATGTTATTGATTTAAATTCTCAATTATGTTTATAACATTGGATAACAAATTTCAAACCTACTTAAAAACAAGACAAATATTCAGGGCCATGTGTCGCCGTGGGTGTGTCCTCCGTCCAATATTTCCATTTGTTATGAGCATTTTGGATATTGCTTAGGCCTATTTCATTTTATGAATAACAACCCTCATCCCGTATTATGAATAGCGACCCTCTATTCCTATTATGAATAACGACCCTCATTTCATATTATGAATAGCGAACCTCTACTCCTAATATGAAAAGCGAATCTCTACTCATATTATGAATAGCGACCCTCTACTCCTATTATAAATAGCGAACCTCATTTCACATTATGAATAGTGACCCTATTATGAATAGCGGCCCTCATTTCGTATTATGAATAGCAACCCTCTACTCCTATTATGAATAGCTCTTTTCCTATTATGAATAGCGACCCTCTTCTCCTATTATGAATAGCGAACCTCATTTCGTATTATGAATAGCGACCCTCTTCTCCTATTATGAATAGCGACCCTCTTCTCCTATTATGAATAGCGAACCTCATTTCTTATTATGAATAGCGACCCTCTTCTCCTATTATGAATAGCGAACCTCATTTCGTATTATGAATAGCTACCATCTTCTCCTATTATGAATAGCGACCCTCTTTTTCTATTATAGATAGCGAACCTCATTTCGTATTATGAATAGCGACCCTCTTCTCCTATTATGAATAGCGAACCTCATTTCGTATTATGAATAGCGACCCTCTTCTCCTATTATGAATAGCGACCCTCTTCTCCTACTATGAAAAGCGAATCTCTACTCATATTATGAATAGCGACCCTCTACTCCTATTATGAATAGCGAACCTTATTTCACATTATGAATAGTGACCCTATTATGAATAGCGACCCTCATTTCGTATTATGAATAGCAACCCTCTACTCCTATTATGAATAGCTCTTTTCCTATTATGAATAGCGACCCTCTTCTCCTATTATGAATAGCGAACCTCATTTCGTATTATGAATAGCGACCCTCGTCTCCTATTATGAATAGCGACCCTCTTCTCCTATTATGAATAGCGAACCTCATTTCTTATTATGAATAGCGACCCTCTTCTCCTATTATGAATAGCGAACCTCATTTCGTATTATGAATAGCTACCATCTTCTCCTATTATGAATAGCGACCCTTTTTTTCTATTATAGATAGCGAACCTCATTTCGTATTATGAATAGCGACCCTCTTCTCCTATTATGAATAGCGAACCTCATTTCGTATTATGAATAGCGACCCTCTTCTCCTATTATGAATAGCGACCCTCTTCTCCTACTATGAAAAGCGAATCTCTACTCATATTATGAATAGCGACCCTCTACTCCTATTATGAATAGCGAACCTCATTTCACATTATGAATAGTGACCCTATTATGAATAGCGACCCTCATTTCGTATTATGAATAGCAACCCTCTACTCCTATTATGAATAGCTCTTTTCCTATTATGAATAGCGACCCTCTTCTCCTATTATGAATAGCGAACCTCATTTCGTATTATGAATAGCGACCCTCGTCTCCTATTATGAATAGCGACCCTCTTCTCCTATTATGAATAGCGAACCTCATTTCGTATTATGAATAGCGACCCTCTTCTCCTTCTTCATACTTTTTCATGTTGTATATACTTACGTTTTCGTACGTTATAGATATTCTACAAATTCATCATTATTTTCCTCTTCTTCCTTCTCCTCTTTTTCTTCTTCTCCTTCTTTTTTTTCTTCTTGTACTTAATATCATTTCTATCATCAGTTTAATGTTGTTATTATTATTATTATCTTTAATAAGTAGTTCTTTTAATTTTCTTATCTGTCTGTAAATATTACTATTTTAACTTATTAATTTTATACATGTCTGTAAGGGACCCCACTGGAAATAAGCTCTCGAGCTTTCGTGGGTTATCCTGTTCAAGCTGACTTATTTTTGATCTGTTATTATTGTATATTGTTGTGTGTTGGAAGCTTGTCGAATAGAAAATCATTCAATTATGAATAGCGAACCTCATTTCATATTATGAATAGCGACCCTTATGAATAACGACCCCTATTTTGCATTATGAATAGCGACCCTCTTCTCGTATTATGAATACCGACCCTCTTCTCTGATTATGAATAGCGATCCTTATGAATAATGAACCTTATGAATAATGACCCTTTTCTCCAATTATGAAAAGCGGTCCCTATGAATAGCGGTCCTTATGAATAACGGACCTTATGAATAGCGGACCTTATGAATAGCGGACCTTTTGAATAGCGACATTGACCCGTTATGATCGTATCAAAGTTTTCAAGGGAATAAGGGATAGGGCCTACTTGTATCACCAGCAAAGATAATAAAATTAAAGAGTCAAGAAGATTCCATAATATAATTTACATCAATGATATATAACAAGGGACCCAATACAGATCATTGCGGTACTCCACATATAATAGTAATTTTTTATTCGTGACTTTGGAAAGATACGTATCGTTATCTGTCTTGTAAATAATTAGTAAACCAAAAAAGAGCTTTGCCTCTTACGCCATAGTATTGTAATTTATCATTATTTTATGAATACATATTTTACGATCAATCGTATCAAAAGCTTTCAACAAGTCAGTCCATAAATACTCCAAGAATATGATCACTGATCGCAAAAGCGTCAATTATTTTATCATGCATATGTTAAATTGCATAATCGGTAGAACGACTATTTCTAAATCCTAACTGGTATAAAGGAATCAACTTGAAACAAATTGTAAGGTGTTAATTCTTTTATATATTATTTTTTCAAGAATTTTAGAAATGCTTAGTAAAAATGATATTGGCCTATAATTAATTACTTATTACTGAGGAATCATCCTTTTTATAAATAGATATCACTTTAGCGATTTCAAAAGAATTAGGGCATACACCCTGTAATATGTGATCTTATGCATTGACTCAATGCTACATGCTATACACACATACACACAGTTAATGTACACTGTGGTGTATGTGCTCTTCTATACACAATATAACCAGTCATGCTGGATTGCAACCTAACTCTAATGTTTCTCTATGTGTCTTCATTTGAGTACTAACCATACAGCTAAACAACCCCACATTATATGGTGGCAGCGATATAGAACCTACTGAACAATATTTGTGAACTTTGCATCATTTTGGAGGGATTTTGGAGGCCATCTTATTGACACACTGTCATTGGATCTGCAGGTGCTCCTTTCTACAGTCCCATATGATGATTTTACTGTAAGTAAAATGTGCATTGACATTTGCATTACTATTGGAGTTTGAGTAGCTGGTATGAACTATGAATGAATCATTTACACCCCGCATGAATTGGGAAGACCCCGACAGAGCCAATGCTGTTAAGATTTTTCATCAGCAGTGTGACTTATACTTCTCAGTCAAGAATGTTGCGATTGGAAAGCAAGTGGATCATGTTCTTTTGTTCACTGGTGCCACGGGTATCAAGCTTTACAACTCGTGGGGTCTGGAAGGTGACGATAAGAAGAATCCAACTGTTGTTTGGGAGAAGTTCGAGACACAACTGAGGCCAAGGGCAAATTTCCGTGTAGCTAGGCTATACCTTCAGAAATATGTGCAGAAAGAGGGGGAAAGTGCAGATGACTATATCTCACGCCTGAAGCTGCAGGCATATGACTGTGAATTTCGTGATGACACTGAGCTCCTAGAACGCATCATTGAGCAGTTCATCACAGGCACTAGATATCCTGAGCTCCAGAAAGATCTTCTAGGGAAGAGTAAGTCCCTCACTCTTACACGAATGCTTGAGCTGAGTAGAACATTTGAAGCATCGCGGATGCACATGGCTCAACTAGCGCAAGTACAGACACATATTCAGCCTGCATCGATTGATGTAGTTCGTCGGAAGACTAACACTAGTAGCAAGTGTCCTAATTGCGGTGGTAATCATGCTCGCAGTCCACGGGAAGCATGTCCAGCTTATGGCACCAAGTGTAACAGCTGTGGAAAGTTGAATCACTGGAGGAGTGTTTGTCGATCTCCAGCTCCAAGTACCCAGTGGTCTGGGAGATCTCCAGCTTCAAGTACCCAGAAGTGGAAGCAGAAAGCTAAATACGCTACGCCACATCGTGGAGGCAAGAATGTGAACTCCATTCAAAGCACGAACAATATTGAAGCAGCAGCAGCGGTCCCACTACTGAATGACGCAGTGGACGTCCTGTCCTTCAATCGAATCATTGTTTCAGGTATCAGTGCTGTGCAGGTGGATGACAGGGACGACCTAACAATAGCGTATGTGGAGGTCAGACGGGATGAGAGAACAATAATGAAACTTCGTTCAAAGGTTGACTCCGGTGCGGAGGGCAACACGCTTCCTCTCCGAATGTTTCGTGGGATGTTTCCTGGCCATCTCACTAAAGATGGTGTTCCTCACCCTCAATCAGTGCATAATTCAAGTGCACGGCTGTTCGCTTACAACGAAACACCAGTGATGCACTTTGGTTCGGTGCGACTCCCCTGTCGTTTCAACAACTCAACTTGGCTTTATGCTACATTCTACATCGTGGAGTCTAGGGGTCCAGCGATCATAGGATGTGACACAGGATTGGAACTGAAGCTGCTTACTCTACACACACGCATCAACGAGATCAAGCATTCAGCACAGATATGCTCTACTGATGACCTAGTAAGGCAGTATCCAGACCAGTTTGACAAAATTGGCAACTTCCCAGGAGAATATCATATTGTTCTTGATCCAGACGTTCAGCCTGTTGTCCATGCTCCTAGACGGTGCCCAATCCACCTACGAGATGAACTGAAGCGTGAGTTTGATGACATGGAAGGTAATGGCGTGATCACTAAAGTCATTGAGCCTTCAGCATGGGTCAGCAGCATCGCTGTTTCTAGGAAGTCAAATGGCAAACTCCGGGTCTGCTTGGATCCTAAGGATCTCAACCGAGCTATTCGACGTTGCCATTATCGCACTATCACGACAGATGAGGTGATACACAAGCTATCAGGTGCTAGACACTTCAGCAAACTCGATGCCAAGAACGGTTATTGGTCTATCAAGCTCGACCATGACAGTTCACTTCTAACTACCTTCAACAGTCCGTTTGGACGGTACAGATATCTCAGGATGCCTTTCGGTCTAGCAATGTCTCAGGATGTATTCCAGCAGCGAATGGACGAAATCCTCGAAGGTTGCCCCGGCACAATAGGGATCGCTGACGATATTGTTGTGTTCGGCAAGAGTGAAGCAGAGCACGATCAGAATCTGAACCACCTCATGTCCAAAGCTGTCAAGTATGGTCTGCAGTTCAACAGTGGCAAGTGCAGCATAAAGGTCAACCAGATTTCCTTCTTCGGTATGATCTATGATGCAGATGGCGTCCATCCAGATCCTCACAAGGTCGAGGCAATCAAGTCAATGTCTCCACCTGAGAACAAGAGCCAGCTTCGTAAGTTCCTTGGTATGATAACCTACCTTAGCCCATTCATACCAAATCTTTCAGCCCAGACTGCAAGCCTACGTGGTCTTTTGAAGCAGGACGCTGAATTCCAATGGACTCCAACGCACCAGACTGCCTTCAATGATTTACGTGACAAGGTATGTCACGATGCAACTCGGGCGTATTTTGATGTTAACAAGCCTACGGTACTGCAGGTAGATGCTTCTTTGCAGGGCTTGGGAGCGACTCTACTGCAGGATGGAAAGGGTATCGCGTTTGCATCAAAGGCGCTCAGTGATGCAGAGACGAGGTACGCCAACAAAGAGCGAGAGTTGCTTGCGGTGGTCTTCGGCTGTGAACGATTCCACATCTTCCTGTACGGGAAAAGTTTCATAGTTGAGACAGACCACAAGCCCCTGGAGATGATCCAGCATAAGCACCTGGCAGCAGCTCCACCTAGACTACAGCGTATGCTCCTTCGTCTACAGCCATACAAGCTGACAATTGTCTACAAGCCTGGTAAGGATGTACCAGTAGCTGACTGCCTATCCAGACGTCCTCTTGGTCCTCCAGAACACATCCACCTTGACCTGCAAATCAACTTTGTACAGTTTGCTCCAGACCGTTTGAGTCAGTTGAAGGAGGAAACAGCCAAGAATGCAGAGTTTGCAGCACTACAGAAGGTGATTGTGAAAGGGTGGCCAGAGAAGAGACGTGAGCTACCACGGCAGCTGCACAGATACTGGGCCTTTCGAGATCAACTTGCAGTTGAGGATGGACTGATCCTGAATGGAGAACGAATCCTTATTCCACACTCCATGAGGGAGTACATACTGAGCAAGCTTCACGAAGGTCATCAAGGTATCGAGAAGACACGACTTCGGGCTAAGGCTTCTGTGTACTGGGAATCAATCAATGACGATATTGAGGTCCTGGTGAAAGGCTGCTCAGTCTGCCAAGAGTACAAGCCCTCGCAGCCCCATGAGACTCTTCTCCAGCACGAGATACCTACACGTTCCTGGCAAGTCTTAGGTACAGACTTATTTCACTTTGAAGGGAACAATTATCTCATCATTGCAGATTACTTCTCAAAGTTCCCTGTCATCCGGAAAATGCCCCAAGAGTGTACCAGTGCTGCAGTAGTCAATGCGACCCGTCAGGTGTTCGCAGAACAAGGAGTTCCAGAAAGAATCGTTAGCGACAACGGAAGACATTTTGACTCCTCAACATACAGAGACTTTGCTACACAGTGGGGATTCAGCCATGTTACATCCTCTCCCCACTACCCCAGGTCAAATGGCTTCATTGAGCGAATGATTCAAACTGTCAAGAATACGCTCAAGAAAGCTAAAGCGAGTGGTATCGACCCCAACATGGCTCTACTATGTATCCGTGCCACTCCCATTGACAGCCGCATACCAAGCCCAGCTGAGCTTCTTTACGGGAGGAAGATGAAGGACAACTTACCTACTCGAATCCGCAACAACTCCCCTGGTCGTGATGATGTTAACCATCGCATGCAGCTTCGACAGCAGAGCCAGAAGTTTCATCACGACAAATCAGCCCATGACCTAGCACCACTCTCACCTGGACAGCTTGTGAGAGTCCAAGACCAGACATCACGTCACTGCAACAGCTACTGTTCGTGAGCAATGCCATGAGCCTAGGTCATACCTCGTCGAGACGCCTAATGGAAGGGTGCTACGCAGAAACCGGAAACACCTCGCTGATATTGAGCCCAGGCATATCCATCATGATGAGGAGGTAACCAAGACACTCGATCCTCATACACGCGAAGAGATGACGCTTGATCCAACGCCCGACATCGGAGGTTCTCCTGCCCCAACCCCTGCCCCAGACCCTGTCCCAATCCCCAACCACCAGCAGACCACCCGCAGTGGCCGGGTAATCAAAAAGCCAGATAAATTGACTTATTGATAGGACTTCATCTTTGGATATTTCAAGTTTGGACATTATGGACTCAGTTTATTATTCTGTAGGGGGGATGTAATATGTGATCTTATGCATTGACTCAATGCTACGTGCTATACACACATACACACAGTTAATGTACACTGTGGTGTATGTGCTCTTCTATACACAATATAACCAGTCATGCTGGATTGCAACCTAACTCTAATGTTTCTCTATGTGTCTTCATTTGAGTTAAAATGTACACTGTTGCTCATATAGTTGGAATATTTTTTGTTTACCTCAATTTATTTTGACAATGATTTATTCCTAAGAGATCTAGATTATAGTATACATTCTCAGATTTTATTGAATAATAATTTTGCCAGTGTTTGTTTTGCGTGAGTGCTAAATCACGTGTGTGCTTCTAGGGGACCTACGCCCTTAAGTCATAAATGACAGTTATGAGGATTAATACCCCACAAAAGGGCACTTATAGCACAACGACATGCTTTTTATCCTGGGGCCTTACAGTTGCGAGGCCATTGCTTTGCCACTGAACCATGACTGTACGCAGCGGGTGCTAGGGTAGGGGGCAGTTCCTACAAATAAAATTTAAAAAAGAAATGCAATAAATTTTCAATAACTCATTGAATTTTACCCCGGTCCCCAACATAAACAAATCTTCTGTGTGCCCATGTCTTGAGCCATAATGCATGGTCGAACAGCTACCATATGTTACCATATGCCACGGGAAACTTCTCTCCATCAGTGCTCGATCATCACACGACTGAAGGATGCAGGCGCGTTGATCAGCCCAAATGGCATTGCCTTAAACTGGTATCAACCATCTGGTGTCACAAACGCAGGGTTTAGCTTCCTCTGTAAGAGGCACTTAATTGCCAATAACCCTTTTTCATTTCATTTCATTTATTAATTTAAACAGGGTAACAACTCTCTTTGCCTAAACGGCTGTTTTTCAGAAAGTCCGTGTTAAAGGTAAAGACCAGTATAAATGGTCATGCGTTTGCATTGTGAAAGAAACGTTGTGGAATCGATCAGAAAAGGTTGATCATCTAGCATCTAGCATCTGCAAGGTTCTGGAATCATCAAAATGATAAGAAATTTGGCCCATTCTTCGTAAAGTTACAAGCACTATACACAGAAAGATGTATATGGGAATACCCTATATCTCTCACACGACCATGAGAGAAACAAATTTACCAAATATGAATTAGTAGGCGGTTTCCCGGCAATTTTGTTATCATCATGTATAAGTCAAAATATATTCTTTCACATGATTGGTAATGAGAGCTTCCATTTCATTTTTTGAAATTTGGGCGTTTCCAATACTGGTCTTTACCTTTAACTAAATAAATAATATACAAAGTATATCACAAACAAAAACCAAAAACATAAGATCGAGTTTTGTAAAGTAATTATCCTTAGCTAACTTCACAAAATCTCTTCTTGATCTGGTATTGGCTCAGCATCAGGCACGGTGATTAAGTTCAACTTGCAAAAATCGCAACAGAACCGGTTGCTCCCGTCCTTCTTTTTCACGAGCACGATCGAAGATGCGAGGGCGACATTGACCGTTCGATGACGTCATACTCTAACATCTCTTTGATCTCGTCCTTTACTACCTGTCGAATTAGTGAATGTGGTAAAGGGTATGGCCTGCTTAGAATAGGCCTGTCGTCAGTAAGCTTAATTTCACGAGAGCCTACCATAGTCACAGTTGGAAAATCGGTGAATACATCACTGTAACTTCTGAGCAAGTATTGAAGTTGCTCCTTCTGAAGTGCAGCAAGCGTCTGACTCACGGCGACCCTGTCGACGGTTTAAGTCTGTCGAAGGTTAGGTCATTGAAGGGGGTCCTCCCTCAATGCCTTGTCTTTGTCCACCATGTTGACATCCTCTTCCTCTATCACGGAAGTCGCCGCTATATCCAGCGTTGTTGGTTGATCAGCTTCTGGCATCTGATCTTGGTCTCGTCAAAGATATTTCTTGAAGAGATTTGTGTGGAATGTCGTCACCGTCTTCCCAGTGTCAATTCTTTGTCCAACTTTTCTACAACATCAGCAACACGGAAAGGACCTTCCTAATGCATTAACAGTTTATTTTGATCAGTAGGTAGTAGCAGTACAACTTCGTCACCTACCTTAAATGTTCTGTTTCTTGCCTTCCTGTTGTATTGGATTCGGTACTTCCTATGGAACTTTCGCAGTTCTCCACGGGCTAGCTCACATGTCTGCTTCAACTTGTCCTTCAGATCAATGACATACTGGTATGTCGAATTGGTCTCTGGTTCTGTGTGCTTGTTAGTCCAGAGTTCCTTGATGACCATAAGCGGTCCTCGGAAAACACGACCATACATAAGTTTGAAGGGTGCATTTCCAGTACTGTCATGTGGCGTCTCCCTGTATGCGAACAGTAACGCATCAATGTACCTATCCCAGTCAGTCGGTCTCTCCTCGCACAAGTCATCTTCTTTATATCATCTTCAGAGTCCCGTTGAACCGTTCCACAAGGCCGTTGCACGCCGGGTGGTACGGGGTATAGTCGTATAATGTAATATAGACAACAAACGACTTAATACCTCTCGTATGAGGTCAGAGGTGAATTGCACACCTCTGTCTGTCGGCATATCTCGTGGCAATCCAACCCTTGAAAAAAAAAAAACGTTGCTTATGAAGCACTTACCACCGAAGCCTTTTAGCGCTATAAGATGATAAGCAAAAAGATGCTCAGCAAAGCCTCGGCTAGTGTTGTCGTATCAATATGGCGATGGGGAAACAGCCACAGGGTAGCGCGTTGCATAATCCATCTAGGTGAGGATGTATCTGTTGCGACTCTTCTGAACGGTTCGTCGATTAACGGAGTGGTTCCCAATGGAACTTTGGTGACTATGTCGATCCTTGGGTATCGATCTCTGGCAAACATCGCACGATCGACAATACCGTTTGGCATCAGAGTGAAGTCCCTGCCAGAAGAAATTGCCCATTATTTACTCTGCCGTCTTCTTGGAACCTAGCTAAATGCCCGCCGATATAGTTGCAACACCTGTCTCCTATACTTCTTGGGAACGATGAATTGATAAAGCATATCTTCTCGTCTCTTGTTGCGAACCTGGAATTCACGATATAACAAACGATCCTTCATTATGAACTTGGCTTTGTTACCCCCTACCACTCATCGACACGTCCTGTCTCTCGACCTTCTTCCGGATACTGATAAGAGATAGATCATTATCCTGATCCCGTCGAAACTCATCTGCTGTAACCGACTCATGCTGGTCTGGAACCTTCAGTGTCCTTAGGGGTTCATTCTTCTGCTGATGTCGCTGGGTCTCTTCTGTGAGCCCTACTTCGTTGGTCGTATTCTCTGGAATCCATGTACGATCTGGATCGAATGGTTTTCGGATACCCAGTCCATTTCCTGAGATGAGATCATATACAGGCTTCTGAACACATAATACTTCCAAATTACCAGTATAATAAGGAGTATCTACAAATACCTGTGCCACTGGAAACTTCCTGATCACGGTCCTGTCAATTAACAAACAGGTCTTCACTACTCCTGGCATCTGATCAGCCGAAACCAAACCAGCTCTTGCGATGGCAGTCGAACATCCGCTGTCGCTTAACAACTGGACAGGTTGGTTGTTGAGAAAACCTTTCTTCACGGGCATGGATCTGACTGCCTTATATACCCCCACATGCTGGTAATTCACCACTCTCAATGACCATCGAAAGATCGGTGTTCCTGTCACATGCGAAGCACAAATCTACGAGCAAGCGTACGTGATCGCCACCCGCATTCTCGGAATCACCAACTTCCTCATTGTCTCGGCTGTCACCTGGAAGTGTTGACGATGTAACGTTGCCGTCGGCACTGGAACGTCCTTGTTCCTAGACTTCTCTTTCTACCTTCTTGGTCGATTGCTGTTTAGGCTGCTGTCGTCATCAGCCAGTCCTGCTCCCAATTTTTCCGGTCTCAGTCGAGTCGGACAGTTCTTGGCAAAGTGCCCGTAGCTCGCGCAATTGTACAACACTCGTGGGCTCCTATGGGGCCAGCCTTGTGTTTCTCTTCCGTCTTAGCTATGTCTCCATTCGACGCTGGAGAAAAGGAAGAAGGGAGAGTTACCATTCTTATTAGACTTACTATTCCATCCCGATTTAGTTTCACTAAATCTATCAGAGGATGGATTAAAAGAGCCTTTGGTCTGTTGAGACTTACCACTAGTCCTTCCTGATCTAGCATCCACAAATCGATTAGCAGCTTCCACCAATTATGCCAATGTTCTTGTATTCTGTTCCTTTATGAACAAAACTATAAGTCTTGTGACTACTGGAGTAGAACTGCTCCATCAGTACAACCTGTACTAAATTTTCGAATGTCTTCTTCCTATCCAAAATGTCTAACCATTTATCGAGATAACCCTGTAACCTGTGTCCAAATTGTGCGGCCGTCTCCCCACTGTCTGGGCGAGCCGTACGTAGGTTCTTTCTATATCCTTAACAAGTCAAAGAATATCGTTTTAGAATTGCTGACTTATACTTATAATCCTGTGCATCAAAATATGACAATCTAGAATATGTTTCTAATGTGTTACCTGAAAGCGGTGCACTTAAATTAATAGCCCAAACACTTTATGGCCACTGTTGGGCAGTATAGCGTATCTTTCAAAACGACCAAAGCAAGCATATCATTTATCTCTACCTTCAATAAAGAATGGTAGTTTAGGCGATTCAGAGCGTCTGAGAGTATCTGCATTCTCTTCATTCAGATGTGGAAATGATATTACTTGGAGACTTAAATTGTGATATGTGTCCAAAAAACATAGACTCTCTATCACGATCTCTCGAAGAGATGATGTCTGGTTTTCTTTTCGATCAACTGATTGATGTTCCAACACGAGTGACGACAACGTCGCAAACTATTATTGATCTTATATATTCCACTGACGTAGAAAATCACTCCTTGAATGGAGTGCTAAAAACATCATTTAGTGATCATTATATGATTTTCACCGTTTACGGTGATGCTGATATTACTCAAAAAGAAAATATCATAGAATGGAGAGATTTTAAGGGTTTTGAGTTTGCAGAATTCAATTTTTTACTTTCCCAAGTGCATTTTGAAGAATTATATCAGTGTAAGGATGTTAACTGTGCATGGGATATATGGTACAATCCGATAATGGAAATTGTAAATATGTGTGCACCATACAAAAGAAAACGTCTAAGAAATAATCCATGTCCTTGGGTGACAGGTGACGTCATTAAATTGATGAACACGAGGGACTACCTTCGTGATAAAGCAGTACAGCTCTCGTCATCAGATTTTTGGGAACAATATAAAAAATGCAGAAATCTTATAACACGCGAACTCAAAAATCTTAAAAAATCATACATTACTTCATTATTGAACGACAAATCAGGAAACGCAAATGCGTTATGGGATGTTATGCGACGTCTTACTAAGAAAAGTCAGTCTAAAAATATAATATTGAATGTAAACGATATTGAAATATCAGACTTAAAGGAGGTTGTTGAATATTTTAATACGTATTTTGTTGACTCCGTTTCTGAACTCACTAAAGGTTTTGAGCTCGAGACCGAAACTATTAAGAGATGTGAATCACTTGAAGAAAATCTGGAAAAACAAACAAACGGTGATTTACTTTACTTTTCAAATATCTCGATAGATTTCGTCATCAAACAGATAAAATCATATACTTGCAAAAAAGCAACTGGGTATGATGAACTCTCTGTTAAAATACTGAAATATATCTGTGATATTCCTCATGTAATGGAAAGTTTAGTATATATACTCAATTTGTCTTTGCATTCTTCAGTATACCCTGATGCTTGGAAGATAGCCCGAGTCCAACCAATTCCCAAAGGAGGGGATACAGCCATAATGAAAAACTACAGACCCGTGTCTATATTGCCGATTTTATCTAAAATAATTGAAAGGGCAGTTTATTTAAATATCTTTGAATATCTGTCTCAGCATAATCTATTTTATAAGAACCAATTTGGATTTCGTCCTAAGCACTCATGTGAAACAGCCCTATTGTGCATGGTTAACCAGTGGTCAGTCAATGTAGACAAAGGGTATTTAAATGGTGTAGCTTTTATAGATCTCCGACGTGCATTCGATACAGTCAATCACTCTCTCCTCTTAAATAGATTACATCAATATGGTTGCTCTCCGCATGTAATTGAATGGTTTGAATCATACTTGAAAAATCGCCAACAATTTGTGTCATTAGGGAAAGAAAAATCAACATTTAGAAATATAACAATGGGAGTTCCACAAGGGTCCATCCTGGCCCCGCTCCTTTTTACTCTATTTGTTAATGACCTCTCATGTTCCATCTCAAATGGCATTGTTTATATGTATGCGGATGATACTACTATTTCTGTATGTGGAAAAACTAAGCAAGAGGTATAACTCAAACTGACAAAAGCTCTTGGTGAACTGAATTCTTGGCTGAATAAAAATAAGTTGATTTTGAATAGTGATAAAACCAAAACGATGCTGCTAGGATCAAAGCAAAAGCTTAGATCATTAGATAACAGTATGCTGTCGATTGAATTAAATAGATGCCAATTGGAATGTGTATATACATATAAATGTTTGGGAGTTATAATTGATAACAGTCTTGACTTTAAAAAACATATCGAAAGTATTGCTTTAACTGTGAAACAGAAATTAGGAACTATTCGTCGATGTAAACAATATTTTGATAAAGCACAATTGAACAAACTGTACTGGGCTTTTGTAGTGCCCCATTTAATGTACTGTTGTACCGTTTGGTCTGGGAGATCTGAAGCAAACCATAGTAAACTGGAAAGATTACATAAGAGGGCAGCATATATGATATCTCGTTTTTCCTGGGAAACCCCATCTGAACAAGTGTTTGAAATTCTATCCTGGCCGAAAGTAGATCATCTGTTTTTTAGAGCATCTTGTTGCATGATTCATAAATGCTTACATAAAGCTGCACCTGAAGTACTAGGTGATAAGTTTATTTATATTGAAGCGATATCATCTCGAACAACAAGGAGCACAAATAAGATGCTAATTAGGATGCCACATGTTCGTACGACCTTTTATCAGAAGTCATTTCTTGTCACAGGTCCATCAAACTGGAATAAATTACCCGAACGTATTCGATTTATAAAAAATATGAAAGCATTTAAACAAGAATTGGCAAAATGGCAAAAGACATCCACATTTTAATATGATTATGGTATGATATAACTCTTCCTTTTCTCCTCTTTTTATATATTTTATCATATCTTCTTCTTGTTTTCTCTTGTTGGTTTGTTATTGTGGTTGTATGTTGCTGTTGTTGTTGTTGTTGTTGTTGTTGTTTTGTTTTTTAAATAACTTTTTACTGTTTGCTTCAATAGGATATATATGGCATTTACATATTTGTATCATATACATTTTACTAATTTCGTTATTCTCTATGTTCAAATCCTTTTTTATAACCTGGTTTGCAATTTTAGTTTGTTAAAATCGTATTTTGTAACTTTCTATATTTATTTATATTTTTATATTTGTATCATATACATTTTAATCATTTCGTTATTCTTTATAATCAAATCCTTATTTATAACCTGGTTTGCAATTTTTTGTTTGTTAAAATCGAATTTTGTAATTTTCTATATTTATTTATATTTTGATATGTTGATGAAATGTATATACTTGTTTGTGTCATGAAGGGCCTCAACGAAAACCAGTATTTGTTTGCTGATTGGGCTACCCTTCTTTTTAAAGATGTGTTATAAATAAATAAATAAATAAATAAAAATTCCTATCTCATATTCGCAGCTTCGGCTTTAGTAAGTTCCAACTGTAAAGCCACTAATTCAACTTCCTCCTTCGCCCTAAAACGCTAGCGATTTTGTGTTGTTCCCTAATGAAATTCTGCAACTCACTGCCACTAAGGCTTAGCGTCTCTCCAATACGCGCGAGTTTCTCAATCTCCATTCTCCAACAACGATCACTCACACGAGTTTTAGATTTTTTTCTTACAGCTTTTGGATCTTAATCATTACCAGCGCCAAAGTCTCTGCCACCATATCTCCGAGGATTGCACTAGCCAGCCACTGTTTAACCTGCAAAATGATACTAATGAAAAAATACACTGTAATCACAATATGATTATTGAAATATCCCAACTTCCTAACGTTTCCGCTTCTTAAGTCCCTTCGTGGTGACCGGAAATTGTCGAGGAAACCTAGGATTACTGCTCAGTCAAGTAATATAGAAATTCAATTATTTATTATAGAACACAAAATATAAAGAAAATACACATACAATAATAATTCTGTATGGATTTGGACATAGTAAAATCATGATCTTCTCACGCAAAGTGTGACCAAGGGAAGATAGCTAATATAGTATTACAGTTATAACACTTCCCTAAATGGGGTTCGCTAGGGCTCTAATAGATGATCCCTCTGTATAGTCCTCGCTGAGGACAGTGACATCGTTTGTCGTCAAGGAAACGGGCCAAGGATCGGCCGATCACCGTCTTCCTTTTTCCAACGGTCAGGGGTGGGTGCTCACTCAAGCCGAACTCTGGTCATGAATAAAATTATGTGCCTACAGAAATGCAGGGCAACTTTTGCAACCTCAGGGAGATTTAGGCCTGGAGACTGGTTATTCTGCTTCCGTAATTCTTCATTTTCTTGTAAAAAAAAATAAGCTAGAGAACATCTTGGTCCCACTTTCTACCCTCTTCTTCAATTCCTCATCCAGACACAAGTACAAGTTGCAAACAAATGCCTGCCATTAATGAGCTGACTGCCTGCTCATAAAAAAACACGTCTGCCGTGTAGCAAGATCTTTGGTGCAGTACCGGTATACCTAATGCAGGGTGTGGTACTAGCAATATGCAAATTACCAACACTCGCTACCCGAACCACTGATCCAATGCAATGCTTCAAAAATAAACCACGCGGCTCAAAACAAGAGTATCACGCGTTGGTCAGAGGTTAATGGCAAATTGCGCAAACTGGAGTAAATAATGTTCACGAAGCAAGATAAAGACTGACCAACTTTTCCTGGTTCAAAAGAAAGTGGCCCTGATGTCATGTGAAACGGAGCACTTTGCAGGGTTGAATTTCATATGCCATCAAGTGACCATTTTTGATAGGGTGCCAAGGTCCTCTTGAAGAAGTGCAGCATCCTGCTCAGACCGGATTTCTCTGTAGATGAGGCAGTCGTCTGCGAACAGTCTGATGGAGGACGAGGTATTATTTGCAATATCATGAATGTACAGTAGTGTTCCTAACACGGTACCCTGGGGAACACCGGCGTCTACAGTCACGTGAGATGATATCTAGCCATGAACGAAAACAGCCTGGGTACGATTTGAAAGCCAGTTCTGGATCCGGTTGTAGGTAGATCCCTGAATGCCGTAATGATCTAATGTTTACAGTAGTCTCCTGTGGGCTACAACATCAAAGGCTGTCGAGAAGTCGAGAATCAAGCAGTCACGTTCTTTCTTCTCATCGATGCCACTGCTGAGATCCTCCAAGGTTGCTTACAGCTGAGTTTCGCAGCTATGGTGTTTCCGAAAGCCGCGTGCTGGTAGTCAGTCAGGATATGTTGTGCTGGTCAAGATGAGCTCGGATGGTTTGGTTTGGTTTGGTTTATATTTTCCGTATAAATATTCAAGTATATACAAGTATATATACAATTTACAAATATAATACAAATCAAGAATTAAAAGCGACTGGAATGATCTATTCAGAGCCAAGTCCAGAGATAGATAATTAAACGTAGAAATAAAACACAAAATATTACGAAGATATTACATACGCATTATCCAACAAACCCTCTATATCACATTATGAATACAATTGTTACCATCCCCTCCCCCTCCCCGTTCACATCAAAAGTTTAAACATGAAAATCTAGTATCCATTCATTTAGGCGGCCATGCCGAAATATATTGAGTGTGTTCGGTCTACGTAAGTTAATTTGTAAAATCACGGCTCCAATTTCGACCAATCAGATGACTAGATTTATTCAACATACTAAAGAGAGATATATATACGCTCAAAAGTTTCACATGTGCATGTTAAGTATGCGTGTCCTTTATCAAATATGAGTAATTGTAGAAGTATTATGTAGAGTTGTAGACGCATACATGCATGTGAATCAATTGATTACTCTGTAAATTGAATTATAATCAATGAACACTTTAAGTATACATTTTGTATCATGAGAATGTGACGTTTCATTATGTTTCGATATAACCTCATTATGTTCTTGTATGCATTTCATTTACAATATTATACCGAGCAAAACTAAAAGTGTATTTTACATTCGTAAGTAATCGATGTATGATAATGTATTGAAAAACATACTTCCTTTTTAAATGAAGTAAATGCATCAATAACCAATACAAGTTAACCTAGTTATTGAAATATACGGAAATAAGCTTTATCGATAGTTTATCAAGAATGTATTGTTTCAATTCAAATGAAAAGCATCATACTCCTTTCCGGTATGTAGAATAAAATAAGCTTATATAGCATCTTCAAATTTATTTTATAATCATTATTCCATAAAGATGAACAAGTTTTTGCTTATTCAAATTTGTAAGACGTACCACCCGCTTGGCGCCATTTTCCAGCATAAAATCGGAGTCTGGTGCCTGCTTGGTAGAGATCTCGGACTTGTTGCTCCATTTTTGCCTGTGTATATTTGCGCATTATGTACACTTTATCTCGATAGGATAGCAGCTTTAACGTTCCAATGCAAGTTCTCCGTTTCTATAGGATCGCCATTAAGTATGATCTTTAACCATTAAAGATATAGCGTATTTCCTTCTTTCTATTTCTCTTTAATTAAAGGTAATGCAGAAAATTGGATGGATAGTAATTCTATAAAATTTTGACATATTTTGATGCCCCTGTAGATGTGGTATAAACACTAGAACATTTAGCCTCTAAAACACTTCTCTTTTCGAACAATTGAATAATCAAAAATTTACCGGTGCTCCTGGTAAATTTCAAATATTTCAAATAGCGCCTAAGCCCATTACATGATAGCTGCGACCACGAAAATATCAGAATATGCAGTTCTGATATACTGGATAATTACCAACGGGAATAGCAAATCGGTCGATTGTAGTCAAGAAACATTGTTTTAAAGTTGAATTATTATCAGTCTTAAGAGGGAGCTATTCAACATAAAAAGTATATATTATTTACAATTTCATCACTTTAGACTCGATTTCAACCGCGACAACGATCATTCAATATTGTAAAATCGCATATGCTTCCAATAATGTTCAATTAAACCAACTTCATGACCCCATACCAAAACCTTGTATTACCTTTAACATATTTTTTGAAATCAAGTAAGGGGCTCGAGTCCCCCGGGCCCCACCGTTCCGCGGGTCCTGTTCTATATATTTGCAGGTACACCAAAAGGGAATATCGGAAGAACTACTTACTCAAAACCCTACATCTGCACTCCAATAGTATTTGTGAGCCTCATATTGGATTATCAAATTTATTTGATATTATCAAGAAACACTCTTTAAAGTGGCTGTTACTTCATCAATCCAGAAGTTATTAAAGGTGAATTTCAAAAAAAAATCACAAATATGTCAACTCATGTATCACTAGAAACTGGTAAGCTAACAAATGGCCATCGTACAAGTTTTAGGTCAACTACATATCGGGTGATTTATAAAAATACAAATACAACCACCTCCATATAGCAGCTGGGATATACGAGAGATTCGCCGGAAAATAACGATGTTTTAATGACGTCACTATATGGACCAATACTGCCCAAGCAGACGAAATCCCATAAAGAATGAACATAATATTTGCAAAGCAATTATTTGTCAAATTATAATGAGTTTAGTGTATATAAATGTAATGGCATGTCAAACCATTTAAAAGGGGATATGACCCGATTCTGATAACTAAAATCTTTTGCATGTAAATACACAGGATAGGGGTTAATTAGCAATCAAAGAAACCAGACTTTCAAATTGAAAAAAAAACCGGCATTTGTTCCCTCTTGAAACGCCGAACATACCGCGGTGTGTGCAGCTGAATATACAATGGCGTCTTATTTTGTTTACAAGCGACAGATTCCTTTATTTTTGTATCGTTGCATTTGTCATCAAAATAAAACCATGTGCGGGGTTTAGAGTGAGGCAATATATTATACATTTAGCCTGACGGTAGTGAAGTAGGAGAAAGAACTCTAGAGGAGATGAAAACACAGGCCCTGAAAATGTGTGAGATGTCATGGGACATCGTCTGCTTGTGCAAATCATGTCCATACTGTGATCTCACATATCTCAGCAGCGTTCGGAGAGCTCTTCAGGTGCTATGCTGGGCTGTATTTAAGCGTTTTGTAATTTATAATAATCATTACTTCGAATGTTTCCAAGCATTGGATTTTGATAACCTTGTCGAATCATATTTTCAACTAATAATGAAAATAAAGGTAGTTTTTTAAATCAATGAATATCTACTTTAAAACTATTACTATTATTAACATAGTCATCCGACTATCATTATTGCTCTATCAATTTTGAGAGCACTTGTAATACAAAAAGCTTGAAACTCTCATCATTTCTCAACTTACCCAATAAACAAAACACTAAAAAGTAACCTCTTTTGGGAGTGTATTTGAAGTGATTTTAAAGTATGTTGCCTTTTGAACTAGATTTAAACGTTATGGACACGTGCCTTCATTTAAACAAAAAAGGTACCCCTGTTCACGTATTCATCTAACCTAAAAACCACCAATTTATCACGCGACTGGAGTAACGTGATTCCACTTACCTCTGTAAATCAAGTGTTTATGACCAAATAACCACTTGACCAAGCAACGAGTTTTTTGTCCGTTAACCGATGGTGGTGATAAATACGTAATTATTTGGTCTTGTGAGCACCTTTATCGATTGGTTTCACAGGTTATCCAAGGTTGATGGTAATAATCACGTTACTTACACCGGCTAATCGTCTTATTGTTCTGTCCGTGAATATCTGGTTATATTAAATTAGTAATTCTGAGGTGTCTTACACACCTCTTTAAATGGTTTCAAAGTTACTATAAATTTCTTGGTTATGATCACGTGGCTCAAGCTGATTACTAATCTAAGCTGTGAATACATGATATTTAGGTATGAAAATTAGTAATTATTAGGTGTCTTAAAACAACTTTTTAAATGGTAGTCAAAGTTGCCATAAGTTCCGCGGTGATGATCTCGTGACTCAAACGGATTATTAATCTAAGCTGGGCATGTGACTTTCAGGTATGAAAAATTAGTAATTATTAGGTGTCTTAAAACACCTTTTTAAATGGTTTTAAAGTTACCATAACTTTCTTGGTGATGATCACGTAGTTAAAACTGATTACTAATCTAAGCTGTGAATCCGTGATATCTAGGTGTGAAAAAATAGTAATTATTAGGTGTCTTAAAACACCTATTTAAATGGTAGTCAAAATTGCCAGCAGATCCGCGGTGATGATCTCGTGACTCAAACGGATTATTAATCTAAGCTGGGCATACGTGACTTTTAAGTGTAAAAAATAAGTCATTATTAGGTGTCTTAAAACACATATTTAAATGGTAGTCAAAGTTGCCAGCAGTTCCGCGGTGATGATCTCGTGACTCAAACTGATTATTTATATAAGCTGGGTATTCCGTATTTTCCAGGTGTGAAAATGAGTTATTCTTGGGTGCAGGCGCGTTCGCAGGGGGGGGGGGGGGGGGGGGGTTTGGGGGGTTAAACCTCCCCCCTTTGGTAATTTTTTGTGTGTAAACCCCCCCCCCCCCCAAATCCCCCTAAAACCCCCCCTTTTGGATTTTTTTTAATTTTTTTTAATTTAAAAAAAAAAAAAAAAAAAAAAAAAATTATTCCCATGGCCGACCTAAAAAAGGTGACCTTACCCCCCCCCCCCCCCCAACGGGTCAAAATGTCAAATTTCCAAATTTCGAGACCAAAAAAAAAAAAAAAGTGTCCTCTTACCCCCCCCACCCCCCCCCCCCCCCCCCCCCCCCCCCCCGCTTATTCAGCGGCTGGCTGAGTCGTTGCGAAATTTTCGGACCGATTTATAAATGTTAAAACCCCCCCCCCTTGACAAAATCCTGCGTACGCGCCTGCTTGGGTGTCTTGATGGTTTCACAGTTACCATTTAAGTTCCGTGGTGATAATCCCGTGACTGTTGGCATATTTCCAGTTGAACCAGCTGACACCAATTAATTTGCATATTGAATATGGGGTGCGTGCAGATCTATGTTTTTTAAACAATTTATCTGAATTTACAGCATATTTCTTAATTACTGCTGATTTTGTTATATGCAATTCATTTCGAAAATTCTACAAATATAAATTACCAGTTATTAGGACATTTCGCTACTTCGTATAAATTACATTTAGTTAAACATAAATAAGGGAAACATTAACTATGAACTAAAATAATTTCAATAAAATACAAGTATATGAATTTTTTTCCATTAATTAAATGATGTAAGTCTACTTATTACCAATGCCTTTACATTGGAAATACAGACATACCAGTATTGAAGTGTTGTTGCCGTTCAACTGGTTGGAAGTTTTACCAAATGGTTCTGATGGCTCAGCGAGACCAGTTGAATTCTAACTGGCCTGGATCAGCTGGATCATTTAGCCCATTTCAATTTCCAGGGTTACCAGTTGGCATTAACTGGTTCATCAACTGGACCAGTTGCAACTAGCTTTCTCTTCTGGGATGTTTGCACCCACCCACCCCCCCCCCCCCCCCCCCCCTCCTCTAATCCCAAACTGCTTCCGGCGCGCCTGGACGTAATTAAGGAAGATCCAAGACACGATGTTCAGAAACGGGATGAAAACGTCATTATTTTTGTTCATTTATTGTGTAACATTTGCGTAATTATTGGGTTGGACGCGGGTTACAGTAACATATTTCCTCTTCTACGTAAATTTCACGTGAATGAAGAACATGATTCATCTCAAGTCAGCCTCGTAATATTCACGTGAATTTCACGCAGATATTTTGACTAAAACTACTACTAACGCTTCACGTGTTTCTGTGACGCGATAATTTCGTTTATGAAGATGTAATTTCATAACCAAACAAACACGGGAGTATTAGGTTTACAAACCATGGTCTCCACGGTAGGGACAATCACGTTATTATAATGGTGATATTGCAGTGACAATTGCGTGATTTAGTGTACGTGTGTTTTAAGTTACCTTGTGCAATAAACGTATTAACACATTTACGTAAATGTCCGGTGTTTGAAGAACGTAACTCTCCTCAAGTCGATACCTTGATATTGACGTGATTTTCACGTGATTTTGTTTATTGGGTAGTTTTTCGGAGAAAAAAAACTAAATTCACTCAACCAAGGACCCCAAATTTGTAACGGAGTGGTCATTTTACGACCCAAGTGAGAATATTCATTTCCATTATACAATAATCAATAAGATTAGAAAAAGAGGATCAAAGAATCATATACGCTATAGTGAACAGTTTTGAGATGTGATTTATTTTGTTTTTGTTGTTTTTATTAAATCCTAGAGTACCATACAAATTACAAGATGGAGAGGCTCTTTTCATCTTTATGCATATTATACGAAGATGGAATTTGGAGAAGAATCCATACGAATCCTTAACTAAAAATGAAATTTCATCAAGCTATGAAGAAGAAAAATCTTGTATATTACTTTCTGAACAAATTCTATTAATAATGTTATTATATCTGAGTTTTTTGTTGTTGTAATTCTTTATTTCAAATTCCTTGATAACGTTCTGGGATAATGTATTATATGAATTATGCCATAGATCAATATATTGACACGCATTTCGATCAGAGTGAAAGGCTGTCGAAAACTTTCACAAAAGCACAGATTTCAATTATCGTACTCATTGAAGAGGGCAAATAAAATGTAATATGTTTAAAAGCCTATTAGCTATATACTATTATATCAATACAAAGATTACGAATTATTATATTGGTATCATAATCATGAACCAATATTATATACTTGTCAAAGTAAAATGGGCAATCATCAGATTTCAATATAGGGGTGCTTATTATTATCAAAGGTGACAAGGGGGCGCTTATCAGAAGGGGCACTTATAAGGATGGTAAGGGCCCCGGTTGTAGAACATTATTAGCCCCTGCATGACAATCACCCCCGGAAAACTACCTCCGTGGACAAGTACCCCCGTGGAAATGATGATGATGAAGACGTACCACCTGCACTCGCTTGGCGCCATTTTTTTCTAGCGTAAAATCGGAGTCTAGTGCCCGCTTGGTAGCGATTTCGGACTTGTTTCTCCATTTTGCTTTGCTCGCATGTCGACGGGCGTGTGTCATCTATGACGAAGAAATTATTATCCTTCAGAGCTTTTTTTTTTTCGCATTATGTTTACATTATCTTGATAGGATAGCAGCTTTTACGTTCCAATTATGTGAGTTCTCCGTCTCCAGGATCGCAATTAAGTATGCACTTTAACCATTAAATATAAATAGCGTCTTAAGTCTTCCTCACTATATTTCTATTTCTCTTTAACATACTTTTTCACAAAAAAGGAGGGCGCTCGAGTCCCCCGAGCCCCGACGCTCCATGGGCCCTGTTATATTTACAGGCAAAGCAATACTATTATGATAAGAGGCCCAGATCAGTAAAAGGGGCACTTCTCGATGTGAACACGGGGCACATTTCCCGAGTAAAATGGGGTGCAAGAACTGAAATCAATGAGTAAAAGCCTAACTAAAGGTACGTGAAATTTGGGAAGAAAGATGGAAACGACACGTACGGTCACCTCTTAAACGCTTTGAGAATCATTCAGGTAGCCTGTCAATCAAGGTCAACAGATATGTATACAGTGAAAGACGGTAATATCCCTGCTGGAAAGAACACACTCATTCACACTCATTCACAGTGTGAAATCACAGTTCACACTGTGAACACAGTGTGAAACACATTGGCCCGAATTCACAAAGCAAGGTTTGAGCTCAGACCAAGGTTTGACCCCAAACCTCCTTTTGTTTCGCCAAACCTCCTTTTGTTATTTACAAACCTGGTTTGTAAATAACAAAGGAAGGTTTGGCGAAACAAAAGGAGGTTTGAGCTCAAACCTTGGTCTGAGCTCAAACCTTGCTTTGTGAATTCGGGCCAGTGTGATTCACGCTGTGAATAAGTGTGGATGAGTGTGTTCTTTCCTTTTCCGGTATATCCACTCTGTGAACCACAGTGTGACACGAATCGACCACAATGTGAAAACACCCCAATTTAACATTGTGGAGCACACTGTGATTCACAGTGTGAAACGCAGTGTGATTCACACTGTAAATGAGTGTGAATGAGTGTGTTCTTTCCTCTTCCGATTATCCACACTGTGAACCACAGTGTGAAAAGAATCGACCACATTGTGGAGCACACTGTGATTCACAGTGTGAAACACAGTGTGATTCACACTGTGAATGGGTGTGAATGAGTGTGTTCTTTCCAGCAGGGAATAACATAGATTAAGAATGGGAGTTAAATTCTTCAACCGTGAACCAACAAAAGGCAAAAGGAGCTAGGTTTATCTGGAACAGAAATTGTGATTATTGTATAACATCACTGAAACAGAAGAACATTTATATTTCATCGTACTAAGCATAATTACCATTGAACGAGCAAGACACTAGCACGATAGTCATTAATATAATAGGTCAGAAGTTTTTTTTTAAAAAAATATATATATATATATATATAACAAAATTCAAGTTTCCACAGAAGCTAGGCCAGTCTCAGGGGCGCAGAACACCGTTGATAAAAGAGACTGAAGCTATCGGTATCACTTACACAAATTGGAATTCCCCATAAAAGGTCCACTATACTCTACTACAGCTCTGGTTAGAAATTGAACTGTAGAAAAATCTGGTTCCATGTTCGCCATAGCTAGCTAATCCATTCATCTTCTGTTCAATTCACCTGGTTTATAACGTTAGCCATATTTCCTGCATGTGAGCAAGCCTGACTATAGACTGCACGTAGAATGAGAATACTCCGGTTTACACTGGTTTCAACTGGTATGATACTAGCTAACATCTACATTGTCACATCCGGTCACGCATACACGAAAATAGCAATTGATGTATAGTTCCTGGTACATAAAACGAACATTTTAGTCAACCACTATGTCAGTACGTGCTTCGGGTGTGGGGATTCCCCGCCCGGATTCCCCGGCAGCGTTATTTTTTTCTGCAGCACAGATTGGGGCTTTTTTTAAAAAAGGGTCTTGATTTACAGACTAGTGGTCGTGTGGGTACTAGTAGTAGAGGTCTGTTTTTAATCCACTACGTACGGCACTACCGTATGGAAAATCATTACATCAACAATTAAAATGAAATTGGAAATCTGAAGAGGAGGCAGCACGTCAATAAGGAGAACATCACAATAATTAGTCAATAAAACTTAACTAACTTAAACGAAGAGGAATGTTATTTAAAACACATAGTCCGCGATGGATATTCAAACTTCTTCGCAGCGCTATGCGCTAGCGAACATGACTAGTCTCACGTACTTGCAGACACTATTCAGAAGGGAAAGAACGTACTTCCCATAGGCTCAACACGCACCATGCCCCAATCTGTGCCGCAGAAAAAATAACGCTCCCCGGTACAACCTGACTTTTTCTTCTTCTATTGTTAATCTTCAAAGGGTCATGGTATATCACGAAGATATCTGTATATATAACATTACAAGTAATTGCATGCAGGCACACTAAACACTGGGTTTCAGGTTTACACGCTATACTCTTTGCGAGAAGTTATAGTGTAACGTACATACATGTATAATATAGTTAAGCGCAGAACATGATAAACCTCTACAAGTGCACAACAAAATATAGTTTATAGTATTACTATAAAAGAACATAGATGTCCGTTATTTTTTTTGCCAATGTACACCTTTGAAACCCTGCCAGCAATTTAAAACGCGCCCAAAACCTTTTGTGCTTGTTAAAATGCAAATTTAGTCTGACATCCCCCCCCCCCCCCCACTTCACAATGATATTCATGATCTTGATATTCATCATGTCATCATCATTTACACATTCCATTACGCGATAATATAAGCTTAATTCGGTTTGAAATAGAAAAGCTTGGAATTAAGAAAAAATGCGAAGAATTAGTCAGAGAAGGAGAGAGCGATTGGTTCAATAAAAAGGGAAGGTCAATAAAGTAAACTACGACAAAAGGGTGAAACTGCCCCATCCTGGGGCTGGCTCGTCCGTTTTGCAGGGTAGGTACGCCCTGTTAGGAAAACAATGATACATACAAATATTGTGTTTTAAAATACACTCGTCCGGCAACCAAAGACCCAAATGTCTTTCAATTCAACAAAATACTGCTCCAAAATTAACTAGAGCAATAATAAGCTATACAAAATGTATACTATTAAACGTTTTCACCTGACCAAAGACTATAACTAACCATATCCACAATTTTTTGTGTGATAATGGCAGTATAGGGCATAGCAAATGCAATAATATAATCCATCAGATTTGTACGTCTGTAATAATTAAGTATTTGTTAACACAATCAATAAAAATACCACTCAATTTTTTTTTTTAAGGAAATGCCCTTAAACATTGAAACTAATGAAGTTGCATAACATAAAGAGTTACCACAACAAATCCATAGTCCTATATTGAAAGAGGTCACATCGTGTGACCACGCCTATAATATATATTAAATGGTATATTACATATCATAACTATCCTGGCATTTCTTCCAATTATTCCTCATAAAACATTAGTAAAATGACATTGCGTGATTGGTAATGTTGGGAAGGAGGATGCTTTTTTTTTAGTGATTCCGGGAAGAGAGATTAAAAAAAAGTACCAGAAATTCATGCCATACGACTTTTAGTACCAATTGCATATAGTGTACCAAAGTTAGCTCTATGATATAAAGCAAATAAAATCAAAATAGGTCGAAATATGAAGGTGAAGGGTGAAACTGCCCCATCCTGGGGCTGGCTCGTCCGTTTTGCAGGGTAGGTACGCCCTGTTAGGAAAACAATGATACATACAAATATTGTGTTTTAAAATACACTCGTCCGGCAACCAAAGACCCAAATGTCTTTCAATTCAACAAAATACTGCTCCAAAATTAACTAGAGCAATAATAAGCTATACAAAATGTATACTATTAAACGTTTTCACCTGACCAAAGACTATAACTAACCATATCCACAATTTTTTGTGTGATAATGGCAGTATAGGGCATAGCAAATGCAATAATATAATCCATCAGATTTGTACGTCTGTAATAATTAAGTATTTGTTAACACAATCAATAAAAATACCACTCAATTTTTTTTTTAAGGAAATGCCCTTAAACATTGAAACTAATGAAGTTGAATAACATAAAGAGTTACCACAACAAATCCATAGTCCTATA